>OY390726.1:11465345-11702999 GCA_959613375.1 Heteropelma amictum | reverse complement strand
AAGGAGAGCGGGGTTTCGTGAAAAAGTGTGGAAAAGTGCATTTTTGCAACAAAAAGCTGGGGAATTTTTCGAGTCGCGAATAACTTCGGTATTAATGGAATATGGTCATAAATTTGTGGATGAATGAAATTTTTATGTAAAAAAAACGATGTAAAATCGTCTTAAAGATCGACAGCAGAAGAGAACCGATTATCACGAGTTTGCTAACGACGGCTGAGGGCTCTTTGAAGGCTGAAGGCTTTTTTTTTTTTAAATAAATCATTCAGCGTGGCTCGTGTTCAATTCGAATCAAAATGAAAAGGAAAAAAAATGTTCTCCCCCGTGCGAAAACGTGTTCCGCAATAAACAGTATTTGTTTCCCGAGCTTCGAAGCTGTACATAAATCGCGATACCTCTGAGGAGAGCGGGGTTTCGTGAAAAAGTGTGGAAAAGTGCATTTTTGCAACAAAAAGCTGGGGAATTTTTCGAGTCGCGAATAACTTCGATATTAATGGAATATGGTCATAAATTTGTGGATAAATGAAATTTTTACGTAAAAAAAACGATGTAAAATCGTCTTAAAGATCGAAAGCAGAAGAGAAGCGATTATCACGAGTTTGCTAACGACGGCTGAAGGCTCTTTGAAGGCTGAAGGCTTTTTTTTTTTTAAATAAATCATTCAGCGTGGCTCGTGTTCAATTCGAATCAAAAGGAAAGGAAAAAACATGTTCTCCCCCGTGCGAAAACGTGTTCCGCAATAAACAGTATTTGTTTCCCGAGCTTCGAAGCTGTACATAAATCCCGATACCTCTAAGGAGAGCGGGGTTTCGTGAAAAAGTGTGGAAAAGTGCATTTTTGCAACAAAAAGCTGGGGAATTTTTCGAGTCGTGAATAACTTCGGTATTAATGGAATATGGTCATAAAATTGTAGATGAATGAAATTTTTATGTAAAAAAAACGATGTAAAATCGTTTTAAAGATCGAAAGCAGAAGAGAACCGATTATCACGAGTTTGCTAACGACGGCTGAAAGCTCTCGGTGTTTTTCTCGTACTTCGATAATGTATTACATGACACGAATTTATGCGCCCATTAATCCAACGTTTCGTTTAGCGATATTGTTAGATTCCACGACGCCTACATGCATCAGGCGCGTTCCCAATACGCTTCGAGTGAAAGTTAATAATTCCGCGTACGCATATCGCATCGCGCTAACTAAAAGCGATGCAATTTTCCACCGCCTAGAATGCAACGCTTTTGTTTCGCTCCACGACCTCGGAAACACTACATTTTCATCGAAACGCCCATATATATTTGTTTTCTCGAACCTCGAAAACCGCAACGCTAAACTGGCACACATTTTTTTCACCCCCCCTCGTCCTACTCTCAGTGAATGTGAGTAGGACGAAATTTCGTTGAAATTTTACAAAAAAAAATCGTGGTTTTTCCATCGAACTAAGATCAATAAATTCGAGTACATCCCTAGTCGTCCTTTTCAGTCCTTAAAGGCCTTAGAGGCCATTGGATACATTATCGATTCTCAAAGATGTTGATATCCATCTTTTTCGTCACGATATCGATTACTCGAATCACGACGTGCTCTCGTCCTCTGATTTTGTACACGAGTGTAGATAAAATGTTTATGAAGCTGTGCAGGATCGATTACTCGCCGGGCGTCCCTCCGCTGCTAAACTCCTCGGCCCTCGGGGATTCCGTAATCCTTGAGAGTGAAAAAAAAGACCATGTACACGCGGATATGTATGTATACACGTGTAATACTCCATTTCAACTATAAGAGACTGTGTAAGAGCGCTGTTGAAGATCGGTCGTGCCGAGTCGCGTCATTACGTAATTAACGTAACGCACGAGGGGAAACGGGAAGCTGCGAGCTCAGGTGAGTCTGTAAACTCGCGAGTCCTCTGCCCCGGCGAATTAACCCCGCGTTCTTCACCGTTTTACCGCAACGTCTTCGGGATAATGTTACCGGAAGGAAATTTTAATTGAATTTTATCGAAATAAATTTCGCGACATTTTCGCTCGTCGTTGTGCTTCGCGAGGATTGTGAAAATAGATTGGACCGAATTGAGGCAATGCTATTTTGAGCGAGATTCATTTTGGAGCACGCAGACGCGTTTTAACTCGCTCTGAACCCGTCAGGGTATTGTTTTTCGGTGAAAAAGAGATTAAAGAGGATTAAATTTTCAACGCTGCAGGGTTGAATCAGCACGAGCTTGCGGGAGGCTGTTTGCTTTTTGTTTGAAACGCGTGAAACTCGTTTGCTTCCTTTTTCTCCGGAAATTTCACGTGTTGTTTGGGCGGTTGGGCACGTTTGAGCTTGTGCTCGTCGAGACCAAACCCTCGAATCGTGCAACACATAGTTAGAGAGTTAAATATACAGGACCAAGACAGGAGGCTGGAGGAGGAAAGAAAAAGGTTGACGATGAGTGAGACGCGAGAGAATTTACGGGAGAAACAAGCGGGCTGATGGTCCATTTTACTCTGGAATTTCTGGTCGGTCTTTCCCACTCGGATGTCGTTACTAATATATCAATTTCAAAGTACAGACACACGCCCATAAATCGAGAGCAACGCGAGTGTGTATTTAATCTAAATTAAATAATTAATTGAATAAAAAAAAAAATTAATCGTTCGGTTCATTCGACAAAGAGCGAAATGTGCATTGTTTCATCTTCCGTTTCTCAAAGGCGTTTCAAAAAAAATGCCGGCGGAGAGAGGCACTTTTGGGATTTTTCAAAAAAATTTCGACATTGCGTCAATGTTTGCTCGCGGCAACTTTCGGCCGGAAATATTTTTCTAACGCGCAATGGGAGAAGGTTGGGCGCGTATCTTCCGCGGGATATCGAGACGCTCGCAGTGACGGATAAGAAAAAAATAAACGAAAACAAAAGAGCGATAAACGATCGTCCGAAAGTGTCGTAAAAGGGAGAAGCGCCGTCGCGTCGGCGAGGGCGATTCGGACGAGAGTTATAAAACATTTTTCTTTTTCTTATCTCTCGCGCGTGGGTGTTGGTAACGCGATACAGGCAGGACCGGCGAAGGTTCGAAATAAAATCTCAGCGAGAGCGAAACGTAAAAATCTCTCGTATTTTTTTCCTTTTTCACGAGAGAGTCTCTCTCACGAACGCTGCAATCGGTATTTCGAGAGCGAAAGCTGTTTGGAAACGTCGCGATTATTAGTCTTTTCACGGTGACCACTTGGCCAAAAAAAAAAAAAAAACGAAACGCACACGTTTGTCACTCGAATCCGTCGAGTCAACGAAGAGCCACCGAAAACGAGATAAGCGGAGAGTGCCCTTGGAGTCGATTCTGAAAATAAAATTATCGTAAAATCCTTCAGCTACGGAAAAACGAGAAAAAAACGAAGTGTTCATTCTTTTCCGCAAGGAATCTCGCTCGATTTTCATAGTTACCTGCAGATGCATCGGCGATCGAAACAAATGGAAAGGATGTTCATCTCGAGGGAGATCTTTGCGGTCCAGATATATTTATATGCATCATCCGTAAATTCGCAAGATTCCTCGGTAAAGATGCGCATAAATTCCAGCAAAAGTGGCGGTAGATTCGTTCCGAGAGCGCGCGTGCGTGTATGAAAAAAGGAAAAAAAGAAAAAAGAGAGTTCGTCGGAAGTGTATACGTCGATGATGCGTGTGACTTGGCAAAACCACGTTATATATCGCGCTGCCGATGAAAATATGAGAAAACAGTACGCGGACGAGAGAGTGATCGGCGAGAATGGAAGAAGCTGAGGAGATGAAAAAAAATGAGGAGGAAAAATGAAGGAAGTGCGGAGCAGCGTGGTTGCGCAGCGGAGAGAAGACTTGATCCGTTTTACTCTCGCGATTTACACTTTCCTGCCATCTCTCTCTCTCTCTCTCCCGTCGATGATCTCTTCTCGGGTGTTTTTCCTTCGTTCTCTCGCATCTTTCCAGCGTGCAATCATAAAACCTCTCCGATACGGGGCATTCCTGGACCGAATACACCGCGTACATCTCTGAATCGAGTGCAAGCTACGGGGCGTTCCGACAAAAATCGACAATCGACAAACGAAATTATTCTCTCTGTTCGCTTCGAGCTGCAGAACCTCGTAGACGAAACATCGCGAAAAACAGTGTAGGAAAACAAGCTCGGAAATTGAGTGGATATCGAGAGACAAGCGAGAGTTTATAAAATTTCAAGAGAAACCATACCGACCGGTTGAGCGACTCGAATCTGCATATCGCAGCGTACAGACACACCTGATTACCATGAAAATGTTTCAAGGGCTGCTCTGGTTGTATTATTTATTCGCCACGCGGAAAACTCGGACAAAAATATCCTTCCGCGATGGCAAAACGTTGCGATAAATCTCTAACCTTATAATCATCATCATCATCATTATTTATACCGTTATAATAATAATTAAAATCAGTATCATCATTGGGATTCGATTGCTCCTTCCTTCTTCCTCCTCCCTCCTCCTCCTCCTCTTTTTTTATCGCTCCAACGTCTCTTCTGGCTTCGTAATTCCTATACGCTCCGCTTCTCATTTGTCAAAGACACCGGTTTGCTTGTACTCCTCCGAGACGACTATCTTTCCGAGCTTTTATTAATGCGTACGTGTAATTTTCGCTCGTGTACGTAACGCAGATGCACACACACACACACACATACACACACACCGAGAGAAATCTGTGCGGTGTGTTCCGAGAAGAAAATCATCGCCAAGATCTCTCGGTCGCATGAGACACCGCGTGCGTCGTGTGTCGTGTCTCATCTCCGATGAACACGCCGCCCTGGTATCGCCAGCCGCGGTGACACATCCTCGCGGAGCGTCCGAGGAATCTCGGGGGTGTCCTGTAGCGCGCATATTTTTCTACACGCCGCCGTCTCTCCGATAATCCACTCATATTCTCGGTACCCAACATTTATCGGCGTAAAGTTACACCTACGGACTGGAAACGTCCGCGACATCGCGGTTACGCGAGCCCTCCTTATCGCCGAATACCATCGGTGATTTTCGGCCCACCGGCGGGTTCGAAGAATCATCGACGATCGAGGAGGATTCGGAATGATTTTTTTTTCGAAAAAAAACACGTTGGACTGCCGCGAAAACTCGGAGATGAAAACGGAGAGAAATGGTCCAGGGAGGATGAGAAGAAAAGTGGTCAAGGTCATTCGCAAATGAGAGAATTACTGGTTTTTTTTTTTTTGCTCTCATCTCGATCTTCCTTCGAGACTTTCTCGGGACGGAACCAAGATGAGTGGAGTATATATCGAAGAGAAAAAAAAGCCACGAGGAACGAGGGGACATCTCGCACGCTCGGGCGGCCGAGCGAAACCTCCGAGAGGGTCTACGCACAAAGGCTATGGGGTACCAGAACCGGAAGTTCAAACTGGCTGTATTATACTACAAACGAAACGATACTCTCGTTGCAAACGCTGGAAAACGATGCTACCACCGGATTCAACTTCTCCGCTCGTACAAGACCGAAACGCTCTTCTTTTTTCTCTCGCTGAAGATTTCGAGACGAAAAAAAAGTCTCCCCGGAATCCTCTTGAATGAACAATCGAGTCCATTGAGGCTCCGCGAGATCGCGATGCTTACAAAGTCCACCTTGTTTTGCGCGAATACTCGCGCGGGTCCATTGAGGAGAAAAAAACAAAACTTTGAAAGCCGAACCTCGACTTACAATGACGGCCCTATACCCATCGGACCTACGAGGTACGTGATGTGTGAATTTTTTACACTGCAACCCATTTGATCCTCGCCCACTTTGCCACCGCGAAGACCCTCGGCAGTCACGAATTGTGGTCCAGACGCACTCGTCTCGTGTTTTCTTCATCTTTTTTTATCCTCTCTCACGATTTTTTCCCCCCCTGCTCTCGTATCTGCCGGTCCTTCAATCTCCACTCGAAACAACGTGACGTCGAATAAATCACGTCTCTCGTTCGCTCGCGCTGTGAATCGTGATTTATCGAGTTTATACGACAAATATTTGGGTACATGCACGACGTTTTCCGTGAGAAATTGACGTGTTATCAGCGTACAAGGAAAATGTGTCTGAAAGCATTTATTTCCCGAGATCGTTTCACCCCGATAATCCAATCGGAAATGATCAATTTATCCAAATATTTCGGAAATCTTTCAACGAACCTTTTTAATCACGAGTCCAACAAAATTTTGGAAAAAGCCTCGTTATATTTTTCGATCGTCGGAATGCATACGAAGGATAAACATTCTTTCACGAATCGTCGTGTCGTTCGAGAAGTGCGCGCGTTAAAAACCGCAAAGTTTATTCGCCTCGCGACGAATAATGCGGGTATGCTCTCGGGTCCGTTCGCAGTGCGGAGAGAAGATTAACAGCAGCCGCGCCAACAGCGCGGATACCGTGAATGAAAGAGACCGCGAAGTGGCAATTTTATCAGCACGCACTCCCGCTCACCCCCCCCCCCTCCCCCTCCAGCTCTCTGGATGTCGTTGCATAATTCTTCCCGTTTGTTGCATACCGACCTCGTCTCGTCTCGGATGCTGCGCGACAAATTCATAACCGTGTCTCTTACAAATGTTGCCCTCGGAATGGAAAAAGCCGACAAGTCCATGTTGTTCGATAATTGAAATTCTCATTAATCGTTTTTTCATCTTTTTGCTCAAAAAAGAAGTCACCGATTGAATTGAAAATGTTAATTGACGAAGATTTCGTCGATTCTTTGAATAGTCGTCAAATTTCATTGACTGATGAATAAACCAAGGAGGCATAAAACGAGCGCGCTTTTTATTACCGAAATTGAGGGGAAAAGAATTTTCGGATTGAAAATGAAACAAGCAGGCTTCAGAGACGAGAGCTCGTCCGACTGCAGCGTCGCGTATATTCCGGTTGGAAAGATTTAGAGGGCTTTTACTCTTCACCGTGCGCCATGTACGCCACTTCGTACGTAACAAACGCCCTTACGACGACGACGATCTCGGAGATGCTGTCGTGTTCCTCGGCGCAAAAGCCACGGAACCCAATTGCCAGAAACAAGGAGAGGAGAAAAAAGAAGCAACGACGAGAAAATCTCATAAAATTCGTCGTTTGGGCGCGTGATCTTGGCACTTCTTCGAGATCTTATCGGTGCTACCGCGCACCGATATTTGGTATTTTTCTCTCGTTGTAGCATATTAAACAACGATTGATAATTTTCAAATCATCGTCTAAAATCGAGCTCCAAGTTGTTGAAAAAAATGAGCACGTCCGTCACCATTTATCAACACCGCTGAAGCTCGGCCACGAGGATTTGGACCGATTGTTTTCCATCTCGACCCGGGTTAATCCCGGGTCTGAGTGTTAAACTCTCCGGCGTCATATTTGATCGCACCTTACGACGACGACGACGATCTCGGAGCTGCTGTCGTGTTCCTCGGCGCAAAAGCCACGGAACCCAATTGCCACAAACAAGGAGAGGAGAAAAAAGAAGCAACGACGAGAAAATCTCATAAAATTCGTCGTTTTTGCGCTTGATCTTGGCACTTCTTCGAGATCTTATCGGTGCTACCGCGCACCGATATTTGGTATTTTTCTCTCGTTGTAGCATATTTAACAACGATTGATAATTTTCAAATCATCGTCTAAAATCGAGCTCCAAGTTGTTGAAAAAAATGAGCACGTCCGTCACCATTTATCAACACCGCTGAAGCTCGGCCACGAGGATTTGGACCGATTGTTTTCCATCTCGACCCGGGTTAATCCCGGGTCTGAGTGTTAAACTCTCCGGCGTCATATTTGATCGCACCTTACGACGACGACGACGATCTCGGAGCTGCTGTCGTGTTCCTCGGCGCAAAAGCCACGGAACCCAATTGCCACAAACAAGGAGAGGAGAAAAAAGAAGCAACGACGAGAAAATCTCATAAAATTCGTCGTTTTTGCGCTTGATCTTGGCACTTCTTCGAGATCTTATCGGTGCTACCGCGCACCGATATTTGGTATTTTTCTCTCGTTGTAGCATATTTAACAACGATTGATAATTTTCAAATCATCGTCTAAAATCGAGCTCCAAGTTGTTGAAAAAAATGAGCACGTCCGTCACCATTTATCAACACCGCTGAAGCTCGGCCACGAGGATTTGGACCGATTGTTTTCCATCTCGACCCGGGTTAATCCCGGGTCTGAGTGTTAAACTCTCCGGCGTCATATTTGATCGCACCTTACGACGACGACGACGATCTCGGAGCTGCTGTCGTGTTCCTCGGCGCAAAAGCCACGGAACCCAATTGCCAGAAACAAGGAGAGGAGAAAAAAGAAGCAACGACGAGAAAATCTCATAAAATTCGTCGTTTGGGCGCTTGATCTTGGCACTTCTTCGAGATCTTATCGGTGCTACCGCGCACCGATATTTGGTATTTTTCTCTCATTGTAGCATATTTAACAACGATTGATAATTTTCAAATCATCGTCTAAAATCGAGCTCCAAGTTGTTGAAAAAAATGAGCGCGTCCGTCACCATTTAACAACACCGCTGACGCTCGGCCACGAGGATTTGGACCGATTGTTTTCCATCTCGACCCGGGTTAATCCCGGGTCTGAGTGTTAAACTCTCCGGCGTCATATTTGATCGCACCCTCGTAAGAAACGATGACAAATCGCGTCCATGGGACAACACGCACCTCCCGAACAAACGCGAGATTTGTCCGAGCGTGTTTAAATATGCTCGCGTGAGTACCCGCGCGTTACGTGTGGGACTCGTCGTTGAAGGACCGGATGAAAGGAGCAGACCCCTCGGCGAAGGATCGATGCTTCGCCCGGGACTTTAACGCTGGAACCTTTATGGTGTGGCAGGTGGTGGCAACGAATGGTGCCAGCTAAATCCTCAGACAGAGGTTGTCATTCTTTCTCTCGAGAATTTCGTTGAATAGACTCGTTCTTCTTTGTGTCGGAAATTATTGATCAATTTAGAAATCTTCTCCTCGCTCGAATCTACATTCGCACAAAGAACAAAGATTCGTCATCGATCGATCGAAAAGTCCCCGAAGGACAAAGAGAATCGGTTTGAACTTCGCATCGGGATTTTTCGGTCCATTTTCGATCTTCTCGTTCGAGCATCGCACGATGTTTGCCTTAATCCTACTCGGGGATGAAGCAAGACTCTCAAAGATCAACAGCTGACTGGGGAGGCGCAAGAGCAAGG
Source organism: Heteropelma amictum (assembly GCA_959613375.1). Classification (NCBI taxonomy): domain Eukaryota; kingdom Metazoa; phylum Arthropoda; class Insecta; order Hymenoptera; family Ichneumonidae; genus Heteropelma; species Heteropelma amictum. Next base: position 11,693,856 of record OY390726.1, on the reverse strand, counting down.
GTCGGGATGGCCCAGTGCCCTCGTCAAATATTGTTTCATCGATCACGATTTAAGGCGAGACGTGAGTCGCTCAAACACGCTGCAAAAAAAAAAAAACTGGACTTACCAGATGGATACCTGTTTTTCTTTATGCTCGTAACCTCCCGACAGGTATTCGAATCCTTGATGCCCACGGAACATGCACGCACTCCGTGTTACACGGTCGTTTGAGAGAATCTTGCGAAAGATCTTCTTTAATTGTCAGAACGCCTTGTAGTAATTTAATCGAATTGTAAGATCGCCGGGTCAATGACGAAGATTGAGAAAACTTTGACGAGGAGAAAGAGAGAGACGGATGCGAAGATCTCGGAAGATTTTATTTCCAAATTGAGAACCATCGCGGGATGAGCTTCTCCCCTTCCACTCTGTCGGTATCACAGAGGCTTTTGGTAAGAAACGCAGTTCGTATTAAGGCCCGAACCAAGGCTCCGATACCCAAACTTTTCTCGTCCCACCTACTCGAAAGGATCCACGGTTTTTCTTACCACCTTCCTCGTCGTGCTCGTCGTGCTCTTCAGGGTTTTTCTTTCATTATTCCTTCATCGTGCCTCGAGACTCTCCGTCTCTCTCTCTCGTTCCTTCTCCTACCCTAAAAGGGCCCTTAATCCACCGTGGCCCGAACTGTTCGCTTTCCAAGCTCGCAGTCACAGTTCGATCTTGGCTCTGGTGCGGTGTTGAGAGCAGCGAAAACTCGTCGGTGTGTGATCGGTGAAGTGATTTTGACGAACCGGCAGCAATGTGCATATCTTATTTTACAGAGGTGCGATTGATAACAAAGTTGACGATAATGGAGTAAAAATGGTCAGCGGAAATGGGAATATTCGTGATTGTTTTAATAATAATAATCAGCGTTGTTTTTATTTTTTCCTCAAATTTCTTCTCAGTGCTGTTTGAGCTCGTGGGATAACTAACAATCGCGCGATGGAAATTGACCGGCGATGAATGGCGCATGGTAGGAAAAAAAAATGTCCCTCGGGAGATAATTTTTCCTGGACCGATGAATTTTTTCCTCCCATTTTTCTGATTACGAATTCCGCAAAACTTTAATCGCACATGCGAGAATATCATGTCCCAGAAATTAATCGCAGATTTCAGTGGCGAATCATTCGCCAGAATGAAAAATAAAAAGTTTCGTAAACATCGAATTCTAACCTCACTTTTTTTCTTTTGTTTCAGGTAAGCCCCAATTCGTATCTTTCCCGTCTGCGAACGACGTCAGCTGCGGTACGGTAGGCTTGTTTATACGAATAATTTTTACCAATTCGTCGGGGATTGTTGTAAATAATTTCGAAAATTTGAAAAAAATTTCTCCGAATGAAATTTTCCATTTTTATTCGGCGCTTCTTACCAGGGTTATCGCACAGGCCTATTTAATCTCTGCTCGTGCGATTCACGGTGTCACGTGACTCTCGTCTCATTCAGCAACTTTATATATATACCTGTAGCAGTAAACCAATAGACAAAGAGCAACGAGTCGTGACAAAACCGCGAGGTAATTGAAGCCGAAGGGGACCGCCCGTTCTCGTCATCTCCGATTTTTACGACCCAACCGTTTATCCTCCATATCGAGATAAAAAAAAAGTTTAACTCCACAAAACAAGACGAGTCATTCAAGAATGAACAAAACGTTCGAATCAAGCTAGTCGTCCAGCCAAATTCAATCTCGAATCACGCTCATCTCGCAGCATCCTTGGATGCTGGCATTCGGGTACCATTTTTTTTGGCAATTCTCGTTTTCGATGATGATAAATTTCGCGAAGGCTCATTAGGATTGTTATTTTTATTGGGGAAAGTTTTACAGCCACGTGTTAAAAACGGGATAATTCCAACGATAATTCATTCACGTTTTCATCTTCCTCTTCCGCAATTGTCAATTACATCGTGCATAATGAGAAAACGACGGCTGAGAAATTCTCAAAGAGAAGCGAAGAAGGAGAGAATTATGAGGAGGCTACGTAACTGTTTCGGACTAGTCACCTGACTTTGAGTCTCTGCTCATATCCTCTCTCTCTCTCTCTCTCGTCCTTTTACGTCTCTGCAGCTTCCTTCTCGGTTCTCCTCTTCCACATCTTTCCTTCTGCGGTACATGCACATGTAGATATGCTTAAACACATTAAGGTTGAATGCTTAAACACGTTATATATATACATTTATGTATATTGCCGCCTTAATGTGTGCGAGTCTGTTCACCGTCCCTGAACGGTCGTCTGGTCCACGACGGTCAATGGAACAGCGACCTAGGCCTCTTCGATTCGTCTTGGAATTATAACCGTGCGTGCTTCGCGCCCAAACGACTTCCGCAATGAGAACGAAAACAAAAGCGTAATTACGCAAATTGGACGATGAAAAAAAAACAATACGACGTTACAAGGCCTAACAGAGTCCTCCGCGAGGCAAAATTCATCGACGATGGGATTGCAAAAAATGGTATTTTCGTCGTAAAAACTTTCCGCTCGATTGAAATATTTTTTTTGACCACAAAAATGACATTTCCATCCGACGGCTCTTTTTTATTGAAAGTCAATGTATTTTGTGACGTTTCCACCATCGAATAATCCGATAGCGATATTTTTTTATTTTCATTTTTTTGAAAAAGCGTCCAACATTATTTACGAAATGATAGGATCGTAAAAAAATCGATACGAGAATGCAGAGTTTCGTTGGTCGAGGATCGGCTCATGACCCGTTCTTACGATAAAGAAGCAATAAGCAACAAGCGAGAGCATTGATTGTATCGAGAGAAAAGCAAGAGAAAAAAGCTCAGCGCGCTCGTCGAGGCACTGATTAATGGCAGTGCGATGGCCCGTTCATAAATTCAATAAACTCGCGTCTCTATCTGAACGGAAGGGTGGTTGGCGCAACGGCCGAGTTCTCTCGTAGGGGTGAGCCAATAAGATCGATCGATTTAAATTGATCGAATGACAAAATTCATCCGTGAACCCTAGCTTTTTTCTCTCGCGTTTTCTTTTCAATCATATTTTCAGCAATCGACGTACACGCTTATGATTGATCGCGCAAAAAGAGGCCATCTCGAGTAATAACTCTGTCGAAAGTGCGACGTTTTTTTTTTTTTCAATACGACAAGAGAACGAATGAACGAAGGTGTTATCTAATCGAGGGAATTTCTTCATATTCAATTAAAGCTCGCTCTCGATGTTTTTTTTTCGTCCCCCATCGCATGAACCCTAGGGAAAAAATCGCTTTGTTCTTTTTTTCAATTTCCTCGCTTTGATTTTTTTCACACCGCGTTTGGTGCCGTCGATATCGCCAAGATAATTACGAGCGGTGTAGAGCAATATTTTGCTCCATTAATCATTGTATTTTTTCAACGAGAGATCTTGGATGCCACGATGTTTTACGAAAGCTGGGACGTGGAATTTTCCATCGACTCGAAATGCCACTCGAGCTGTTGCTTGCAGATTATTTTTTTCTTTCCTCGCCGACTTTGGATGATTTTTTTTTCTCCCTCGGTGATACGAAATTTATAAATTCGTCGCTTCGTGGACTCGCCACCTCGTTCATCCTTGGCGGTGGAAAGAACTTTTCAACGGTGCGACATAAAACTCTCGCGGTCTTCTCTCGGCTTTCTGCTCTTTGGTGTGGTGACTGGCGCGATGTCACGAACAAAATTCCCATGACCAGATCTTCCCGGAGTGAGAAAACCCCTTGCGTTCGACTCTGGCACCGGAAATAGAATTCTGATTCGCGCTTCTGCAAAGCTTTGCACTTTTTTCTCGAAAAATCTCTGCTCTCGCACTTTGGTCGATGCGGGATTTTGTTTTTCAACGTACACCTTTTTTTAAAATAGGTTTTTTTTTGGATTAACACACACCGGTATTTTACGTTAGAGTTTTTATTCGAATTTTACTTTCGTTTGCTTGAATTTGACGGTTTTTTTGCATTTTCTTACTGATATTTCGAGTTTTCCGGAAAAACTCGACGAGTTTCGTGATCAGCGGAAAATTTCCGATCGACCAAGCTCCTGAAATATTGAAAAATTGAAAAAAAAATTTCGACTCATTTTTCGCCACTTTGCCAGAATCGTCGAAAAGTCGAAATTTCAAATCACCATAACTTTCTTCCTAATGAAGCTACATAGATTTTTTGGGGGTGTTTTGAAAAGCCCTCGAGTAGACTTAAACAATGGTCAAAGTAAAATGTCGATAGATAAATTCTTTCACCCTCAAAATTGAGGTTGAAAATCGGCGAAAAAAACGCAAAGGGGTATGTATGGGAAAATTGGCGAAAATCGATGGTCGAACTTAAAAAATCTGCCAAAAATCGAAAAATCATGATATCTGGACAAACCAAACGGCATTTCGAAGCCTCATCAATCGCCAAGAGAATAAGCACAAATCGGGGTGTCCATCTCGAACGACAAAAAAATGGCAAACATTTTAGTGAACCAACTCAATCCGGTGAAAAATGACGAAAAATTTTGGATTTCAAAAATGATTTTCAATGGTCCATATCGATGTACTTTCCCCCGCTGATTACAAAACACACCGGTATTTCATCGAAAACCCAATATTTCCGTCCGAAAATGCAATACGAATTTTATCCTTTAATTACTATTTTCCAACCCCCCTCTTTCTCGCTTCGTTCTAATTTTTCGTTCATCTTTGTTTCCTCGCTCAAACGACTCGAGGGCGAGACATTCGAACGAGGGTGGCGTTGATTCTCGAATGACCCGAAATTCGAGAACGAGAGGAAATTCCGTCCTCGATGAATCTCGACTTTGCGCTCGCAGCTCGTCCGTCAAACTTTTACACACAACGAAGAAAAATGCAGCATTGCGCACATATCGCGATAAAGACACCCGAGCGTAAATGAGAATCATCTCCGACTCTCATTTCCATTTGCCACAGTAATTTCGAGACGTTGACCCGATCGTTCGTCTCGTTGGCTGGCATCATCTTGGCGACGCGAAATTTCCAGACAGCGGCGAAAGATCGCGCGCGCGTTACAGATCTCGTTACAGACTCCGGACGAAATTTAGCTGATATTTAAATTACAAAAAAAAAAAAACCAAAGACCATTCTTTGATGAAAAAACATTCGCGTAATCTCCGATCTCTCTACGTCATTTCTTTCCCCTCATTTTTGCGCGCAATCTCGAAGCTTCGCACTGAAATTTCGGTCACTGCACTCGTGCCGAAGCGAGATGAATCTCTTTGCGCTCGGAGATTTTCCGCAACGTGCGTCAAAAATAGATTCTTGCGAAATCCGAGAAACAAAGAAATTGACGAAAAATAACGAATCGTCGTTCGAAAAAAATCGAAAAAAAAAATTCTGCCCAGAGTAATAAATTTGTTTATTGCTTAATTGCCCCACCGACCGCAACTTCGTAAAAGATTCCTCGCTGAAAGATTACAAAGTACCAAAACAAAAACCCCAAACAATCGACGGCCGGTTTTTGTTGTATTCGTTAAAAACAAAAACAAAAAGAATTACCCGCGATATAAAATGTCCATCCCCGACCTGAATCTCGCACTGAAAAATACGAAATCAGCGTTTTAGCCTAGTTTTGCTCAAAAGTTCCCCGCCCATGTTTATTTTTTCGTCGCCCTGGACAACCGATGGCATTGTCCATTGTTCGATAAACATTTTTCTCGGTTTCGGATTTTGAAAAAAAAAACAAAAAAAAATCCGATTACGGTACACGCAACGAGCCACAGATGCTCGGCGTTATCGTTTCGCGCAGACCGCGCGTTCGCATTTATGACTCGGAAATCACGAACGAGTGCATGGAAAAAAACAGCGCTCCCAAGATACAACGAGCGCTGCTCTCGCAAAATTAATCTTCTAACCTTTCCACGCGCATATTCCATCCGCTGAAGTCGTAAAATCGCATTCCAACGGGGAATGTAAATCTGTTTTGTTTTTCAACGAGACACCGAACGCGATGGCCGGTGAATTAATTGCGCTCCGCGTCAGATGCTGCTGATAACAACAATAACAAAATAATATCGTAGGCGATAATGTATTTTCCTATTTTTGTAAAAAAAAATAATGAATATTTCGTTTCAACGCCCACGTCGAACGACCAAACGGACAGAATCGATGCGTCGATGAATAAATTCTTATCGAAGTCGTTAGTGTATTGAGAAATTCCGAAACTTTCACGTTGAAAAACAAGCCTCTGATGCGTTCACGCTCCATTGTTTTTCGAAAAACAATTAGCCGAGAGGACGAAGGCAGATTGGCGGTACAGGAGAGAGAGAGAGATAACGTCTGAATTTGATGAAAGAGCGACGAAATCGTCGACTAGTTGAGCTTCAGCGTCGAACGTCGTTCTTTCATTTTTTTTTCACCCGGAGAATCGCAGCAAGGAAGAAGACTCATTTTTTGTTTTTTTTTTCGTGCTGTCGACCACCCACATTCATCGCGCACATTTTTTTTTCGTCCTTTCTCTCCCCCCTCGCGCGCGATTCTTTTGAGAAATAGCTCGCGATAAAAATAAAATCGCGGAGATGCGTTTCGGAGTATCATTCTTGCTTCTCACGTGTGGGTCACGAGACGCGGCTTTTCGATGCTCCAATCGTCGTCGATCGCTCCGACAGGAGGAACGCTTCGATAAAATGAATTTCGTATAAAATTCAACATAAACATGTATGCGTACAAAAATATGTTTATCTGAACGTGTCAGGATGAAAAATGAGCATCGACGTGCGAGTGAAAAAGGAGGCTTGAATTTTTATATATTTTTTAAAATTCATTCGATTTTTCATTGGCATACGTATTTCTCGAAAATCCGTGAAAATTTCGTCGACTCTGGCATCGACAACGATAGTGACGGATAATTAAGATAATTCATGAAAATACGGTATCGATCTCATTACCCGCACACGCTCGTCAGTGACGCGAGACGGTTGATAAAAAAAAAGCTGGCCTCTCGCGCGTCTTGGCTCGGCGAAGTAATGTGGGTTACGCCCTTTTGTTTGTCAGCGCTCCGATACGTCAATGCTCGCGAGTCATTAACCCAAATATATAGGTATACACACGGGGCAGACATAATGTTTGTATATTAGCTGTGTGCGGTGGCTCTCATCATCAACGGACAGAGGCGTTCTCGAATATGCAAGCTCGAGTCTATACTTGGCCACTCGGGGGGCCACTCTTGGCTGCAGAACAGTTTCTCAAAGATCCTCGAGTGCATCGTATCACACACGCTCTTCTCGCTCTCGAGTCGAGCCACTCGCGATACCGACAATCACACATCCGAAAAAGTATCGAGCATCGATCGTTTTTCGATCGTTTTTGCTTTTGCGATCGTTTGAAAAAAAATTTTCGATCTCCCTGACGATCCTCGTCTCGATAACGGAAAAAGATCGGATAGAGGGATTTTGACAAAAAACATCTCGCCACCTCCCGAGACGCGAAATTTACGGGGTGATTCGGGTGAAAAATTCATTATCGATCTTCCTTATCGACGATCGATTATTTTGTTGCTATCTGCTTATTCGCTTGAAAAAAAAAAAACAAGCGTTTGACACATGAACGACGAAGGCATTCGATTCTCGTGTTACGTCGTGCTACCGAGAGTCAGAGCCAGGGACAAAAACAATAGTTACGAGACTGAAAATGTTGCATCGAAGGGGGGATGTGGTACAGTGATGTGGTTCAAATATTATCGCGGATATTACGACGTGAGAAAGTTTCAACTGGATTCGGTGAGTTTGAGCACATTTTTCGCCATTTTTTTGGCAAATAAATTCGTTGCGTAACCGCGGTGATCAAACCCGAAATGGAGCGGGACTTTCACGTGCGTAGCAATGTTATAAAATTCTGAAAAGAAGAACGAACGAGGTTTTCGAGTATCCAGCGTGGTAGTTTTAACAATAACAAAACGTACAACAATATAAAAACGTCGTAAAAACGATATAAAATTTCCGTCCGATCTTTGTATCATTGCCGAGTACCGGAAACTTTATTTCGTTGAGATTGAACCCGCAATGCGTAATAAATAAATAATGCACAGGTCGTACTTTTATACGCGCGCTGGACCGAAATTCTCAAAGGCTTCTTTGGCAAAAATTTTGGCAAAAATTTTAACGAAAAAATGATGAAATTATCACGAGAATGTTGCAGATTGATGATTCAATCAAAAAAAAATCGTTCTCCCAAGTATAGCCTCGAAGAGGTACACCCGCGAGCCGGATGATTCCAAGATCATCGGGGATGATCTTCCAGTGAAGATTTTCGATGACACATGAATGGCTTTTTGCTCTCCGTTATGTCCCGAGCGTAAGTCTTCTTCTCGGTCGGAGAAGAGTCATCCGCGGTTATTTCGAAACATCACCCGCCTCCTTCGCGACAAATTTTTTTTCATCTCATCCCCCTCATCCTCCCTCCGACCCTCGTCCACTCTCGAGGGATCGCGCACGGACGCCGCGACGTTCCTCGTCGCGCGAGGCGCTCTTTTGACTCCTTCTGTCTTCCTCATCGTCGTTTCGCGTTGAAAAAAAAAGTAAATCTCGATGTCAACAACCAAAATGTCGAAACAACGAAAGTCCGCCGATAAGACGACATCTCGTTGCCGAATCGAAAAAGTTGTGGAAAAAGTCACTTTGGCGATAAAAAAAACATGAAAAAACGATCGCGTCCCACCGGATGTACACATTTTTTTCGAAATCCCGTATTTGTCGTCAAAATATTTGAGAAACGCATCGATCTCTCGTTTCGATCAACGCCGACGAAGATTTATGACTGAATCGGGTTGAAAATGCCGTTAAGAAGCACATTTGACAGGCCACGAATGATATTGATTCCTCCTCCGTTCCGAATAGAGCGTATAACTGTCTCGATGCTTCGAAAAATGTTAATTTATGTATCTCGGACGATTCTTCATTTTTAACGATCCTTGGTGATACATTACGGTATTACAAAGGGGGACTTGCGTTTATAGCCTCGTTGCGACGAGTGGGACGATGTAGAAAAATCCACGCCGCATTGGCTGCGAAACGGTATTGTTTCTTTTTCCCCGATAATTTTTTTTTACGATTATTTATTCGAGATCAACCGTCGTCGATCCTATCGTCGCCGCGCGGCGAGACAAATCCGCAAAACAATGGGATTTCCGGTCTCGCCGTGTGAAAAAACACGAAATAAACTACCCGGGGGGTAAGTTTGCGTGTAGTAGCAGAATTGGCCACCAGGGGCGGAGACACCGCGAAACTAACGAATTTTGGGGTCTCTCGAGAGCCTCAGGCCCATTGGGCTTTCCCCTCCACCGTCGCTGGGCCTGGAAAACCCTTCGAAGACGTTCGTTCCTCGGCTTATACCCCGTCGACCGTCCGACAGGTCGCACACTGTAGATTCGTCGATGGTCGAGAGAGCCTCGTGACCGATAATCGTTTTTTTTCGACGATGCGCGTCATTTCGCAATTTCGGAAGTACAAAAATTCGCACACGGTGGTGCGAACGTTGCGCACCATTGACGGAAGTGAAAGTGTTTCGTGATTCGTTTGGCAATTTGTTTTTTTTTTCTTTTTTCTTACGAATTTTCGTTCGTAAAAGCGCGAACGATGTGTCTGAGTGACGTGGGCAATTGTTTCGTAGCGGCGAGGAAACTCGCGAAGAAGCTTCGCGGAGCTCGAGATCGAAGGCAACAGCGGAATCTTCGGAAATCGTTTCTTGAGGTGAGATCGGTGAGGGCAAAAGATGTGGGAGAACGAGCAAATTCGAAATGATTTTTTGGTCCCCGTATCGCTGATCGTTCCTTGTTATATATTTTCTCAAGGATCCGCGAAAATTCGTTACGAATTTCGCGGTAATAATTCGCGGTATTTTCGTGATTCCGCAATGGAAACGGGGGTCTTTGATCGCGGAGGCTATTTCGATTGCGATACGCGTATTTTGTGCTATATTACTGTCGTACAGAGGTGCTTTTTGAGTATCCGCGAGGGGGAAAAAATGTGGTCCGGAAGCTCGCGGCAGCGCGAGCTTTCTCGCGACTCGTTCGGGATATAAATATATATATATACTCTTCTCGCTCTTGCTCCTCCTCCTCTCGCTCTCCTCTCACTCAGAAAATTTATACACCGGCTCGGTAACGGCGAGTGTGTCAACGGACTGATGTACCTTGCGCTGCTGCATTGCAGTTCATTTTACCCTCCATTTCTATGTATGCGCAAGTGTGCGTGTATAAAATTTTTGGCACGTGGTCAAGAGCCACAGTCTGCGAATGTCCGGCGGTATGATATTCTAAATTCTGGGAAACCTCCGGAGAGATATCGCACAAGGGACGAAAGACGCCGAAAGCCGCCCCGAGAGGAGAGGCGCCAAGGCAAAAAATGTCGAACGTTTGAAGTAATTTTAGAAAACTGGGCTGGTGCATCGACCGCTCTTGTCGTACACGTGACTTTCCCACCCCCTGGCTTGGACCAACGTCTTCTCCAACGAGAAAAAGGGTTGTTTTTTATTTTCCCCTCAAAAACGAGTAAAAATCACGAGGCCAGCGAGATGGTAGCGTTTTTTTTGTACATTTCAAGACGAATTTCGATGAAAAACGCTCTGGGAGGTTTGAGAGAGAGTTTTTCTTTTTTGGAAAATTTTCTCCGTGAAGGAGACCACATGTGGGTCGCTCGGATGCGAGGGAAAACATCGCCTGGACCTGTTAGTCACGCCATCTTTGAAATTCGTTGAACCCCGGATGTCTGTTGACGAAAAATTCTCACCCCCGAAGAACCACCGGGACCACAAGGGTATACACTCGCTTTTCACCGCTTCTGTATTATCTGTCGCGATAGAATCCCTGTGAAACCCGATATCTCCGTTACGCGATCGTTCAGGATGGTAAAACACACGAAATCGGACCCTCGAGAATCGTCCAAAAGTTCCCCGCGTGCTGGACGTAAATTTAAAGAGAAAAAAAAAGGAGAAGAACATTTGGAGCGAGAATTCAAAATTATCCGTCTCCGATTCACTCGAACACGAAACGATTCAAATCTTCGTACTTTGAATACTCACAATTTTAATTTAAAAAAAAATTCTCAATTTTTATTTGACAATCGCAGGAGTAGAAATTTCGTTCGTTCATCGAAACTTCCAGTGTACAATGAAGAACGTAAATTTATGTTATTTCGATGTTATTCATAAATTTCGAGGGGAAATGACGTTGAATTCGTGTGGATAATCCACCAGACGATAATGTAAAATCTCTCGAGCAGTTTGACGTCAGGAAGTGGGTATGTACAGCGCGTGTATGTGCCATTATCGCGATGGTACAGACAACAAACGAAAGAGAAACCGAGAGAGCCAGACAAAACGAGAGAAAAAGGAGCATAGGTAAAATGAAGAGCGGAGAGTAACTGCTGGCGTTTAAAGCCTCGCTGCGCACTCGCACGATGACTAAGGGCTTACTTCGTCCGCAGCCATTCACATGCACACGTATTATTAAGCAACAATACACACGCAAAACGTATGACGAGCGTGTGAGAGTTAACAAGGTCGTTGTCGTAACCCTTCGTGAATCAGTCGAGAGAAAACAAGAGACAAATCATCGAAACGGAGTCTGTAATTCCCTTCAGCAACGTGTGTGCGTTTGAAACAAGTTAATACCGCAGAAACATCGATAAAAAAGATCGATAATTTTCACAGAGAAAAATATAGATAGATTTTTTATTTCAAGAGTCCGTGCAATTTGCAATCGAAAAATTGCATTTTGAAGCAACACGAGATTTCAATAAACTCTGATTTTCAAAAAAAAAAAAATATAATCCCGCTCTGGCGATCTCGTTCGCTCGAGTCTAATTTCATCGATTAAAGATAAAACCCCCGGGGGTTTCAAAACGGAAATAATAACGTTGAAAAGAAAAAGGACAATTTCGAGAGAAAATCGTTAATGAAACGGCTGAAACAGCGATGAAAGGATTTTTATCAATCGCGATCAAACACTCGCGTTGCTGTGTTGAATGAAAAAAGAATGAGATGGAAGATTCATTGGATTATTTTCTGTAAATACGACGTGTACGAATGAAAAATAATGCGAATAGGAGCGGATTACGGGCGGAGCGAGTGAGCAAAATGGGAATCGCTTTTATGCGCGTACGCGAACGTTGCGTAAATCAAATTCCGGGATAAGCTAGAATTTAAGGGTCTCGCGGTTCGGTTCGTCTCGTGTATGATGTTCTCTTTTTCTCAACATCCACTTGCGCGAGTCTGGCGCACATGGTACATAAAATACTCGGTGATACTGTTTGTACAGCGCAAGTTTTATTCCCGCTGTAAATCTGCCGGTACCGAACACATTTATTATCGATCGTCCAATGAAATTGATTCACCAGAGAGCGCACACACGCACACGCATGCTCGAAAGATTCAATTCCCCCGCGACGTCTTCTGTACACAGCGATCATTAATTTTTTTTTCCTTCTCCCCCCTTTTTCCTCTCCTTTAATCAGCCGATATCGAGAGACATCGTCACGTCTCTCGATATAAATTTCAAGAGCGATAAAATTACTCAAAGACGATTTTTTCGCGAGCGCGAAAAAATCTCTCGCGTTAATTAGTCGCCGCGAGATCGCGAGGAGTGTATAACGGAGATGAAAACAAAAGGGGAGAGGGAGAGAGAAATTGCCGCGATTGTTTTCGAACCGCGGACTATTTTCATGACGATTTTTCGTATTTTCGGGATAATTGCTCAGTCGCTGACGATCCGTCGGTCGAATTCGAAGCTTTTTCGTTTAGAAAAGGTGGCGCTGCGTCGTAGGATCGTAAGAGTCTCGTTTTGTTCTACGATTTTAATTACGACGAGGCTCTTTGCTTCAAAATATTCCGGGAAATGTCTATCTGTCTTGAAGCGATGGGCGGTGTGGCGATAGTCCACAATCTTTACGGTCTATCGTGGCTGACCGGGACGCTCCTATTCTCTCTCGCTCTCCTTCGTTCTCTCCGTCTCTCTCCATTGTCCGTCTAATTGCCTTCAAGTGATTTAAAATTACCCCGGCGCCGTGTTTTAAGCTTTTGTTTGTCGATCGCTCAAAGCGTACTACATACTTTTCGACGGCGTAATGAAAAAAAAAAACAAAATGGAAAAAGTATCTTAGATCGATCGTTTAGTCGCTGGAAATGAGTATTCTTCCGTCGAAATAGCCCGGAAGAATCGAGTGACTTTTACCAAACGATCGAAATTTCATTCAACGATCGTAACATCGTTTTCACTCGATTTTGAGCGTAAAAATCGTTCGCTCAATGTCCATCGATGAAAAAACGCGAGGGACGTTCGTAAGAACCGCGTCGAAAATTTTCGCTCGATTTTTCCAGCCCCCTTCGTCGCGACTGTTTTTACCGATCGGGTTCGAAATCGTTATTTTTCATCTCGCGCGTATACTCGCTGGCAAATGGCTGGTAAATCAGGTCCTGCGTTTGTAGCAAAAGCAACCGCGACAGGAGCAATCGAGTGGCGTAGTGGTAATGACGCTGAAGAAGTTTATCGTTGTGGTGGTTAACTACCGAGCGCCAAGGACATCAACTCCTTGGCGCGCGAACCGATCGGTCGGTCGCGGGCTCGCGAGTTTATCCCGGGTCCTATCTCGAGATCTATATACGCGAGAGACGCGAGGGAAGATGAAAAGATGCTGGGCAAGAGAGAAAGAGAGAGAGAGAGAGAGCACGTACGTACGTACGAAGCACCGCATCTCATCTTTGCGCCACGTCTTATCTCTCCCTCGAAGCTCATAATCTCATCTCGTATATTTTATCGTAGCGCAACGACGGCCCTTGGAATACATTTCCATTTTTTCCTTCACACGGCGAGAAGAGTTGAAAACGTTTTTTCTCCCTCTTTCAACGAACATTTCTTCCTTTTCCGACGTTTGGCAAGAGTAATCTTGACCGCGGGTCCATCCTGATCCCATCGAAACGAATAAAATCGCAGCACCGAGTGGAACATCGAGAAAATAAGATATCATATTTTTCTCGGTGGTTTCACGTGGAATCTGCGACGTGAAAAAATGATTTTGAAAAGTTTCGGACGCGGAGATAGCAGACGGTAATTAGCGCGGTGGAAAATGTTCGAAAGTCCGTCAAGGGTGTGTCGATCGTCGAAAATAATCTCGACGATGGACTCGACGAGAATCGCAGTGGGCGGGCCTGCGTGAAACAATGTTAATATCGCCTCGAGTCGAGCGAGATTACGAACGATTCCAAGACGCGCGCGGGGGGACACACTCGGCGGCTGAGACGAACGCCCGTGCGGAGCATTTTTGAGGGAACCTGTCGCATCGAGAGAAAACGAGTAGGTGGATCGTTCGGATCCCCCAAGATGGTCCCGTCTTGAGAGGAGAACGAACGCGGTTTCTGATGTGACGTCATCCTCGTCAAGATGACGCCACGATTAAAATGGACTCGAGCCCGCGATTTTCGTCAAAAACACGTTTTTAGCCCCGAATAATCATCGTCGTCTCGTCACCTTCCTTATTGCTTTAATCATCGCTCTACGTCGCTTCGCGTATCATCTCGATTAAGGTAGTTCTATCGTTTTATCGTTTTCTTAAGATTTTGTTGAAAATTTGAATACGTATTCTTTGATGTCATATATACGTGTGTAATAAATTTTGGAAGGTTTTACCACGTGGAAGTTGAGATATTTACTGGTAAAAATCACAATTTTCGGTAGTCTCTCGTAAGAGCGCGTGTTAAAAGTTGCATTTTCATCAATGAATATCTTGGCTTCTACGTGGTGAGGCCTTCTAAAACTTTGCATACATTTTTATGCAACATCAAAGAAGATTTCTCGAGTTTTCCAAAAAAATCTTAAGAAAATTTTTTTCGCAATTTTTGTAATTATAGAGCAAGCACATATCACCTGGGATGACCGTGAATTTGGAGTATGCTGTTCTTTAGTCGATTTGCAACAACTTTTCTTATTTAACTGAAGCCCGCGAACCATTTTGTATGTGAGAAAAACTGCAAAACAATTTCTCGATTTGAATCTAACGATAGAACTACCTTAAAGTCGGCTTCGAGGAAATTTTTCGAAAAGCTTCGAAAAACCGAGAGAATTTTGAAAAAATCCAAGCGCGTGCCGAAAAGTCCGTACGTACGTACGATTAATTTTTTTCAGGACGAAACGAATCGATGAGAGAATCGAAGAATCAATCGTTTCTCGTCTCGATTTACGAGATTCAATCACGAATGATTGGGATCGCGCAGCGAGTCGTTTTTCATTTTCATTCAAATTTCATTTCGAAATTATTTTATCCCGAGGTTGATTAGCTCCGTCGGTGTGTTATTACGACGATACATTATCCGACGCCATCTGACGGTGATCCGGAGAGTATACGAGCGTGTACACGAGAGAGTCTCGCATGATTGTCGTGTCGCGGTCGTGTGTCTCGTCTGCCTCGCGATGTAATGTACGCGTAATTGTACGTCAGCGAGAGTACGGACGGTACGGCACACCGCACGCTGTAATAGAATCATTTTTCCATCGTGTGTGTTACGATACATGCGCGCATAGACGAGCGAATATGCAATCGAGGCTGTTGAACAGATACGCAAATGAAAAGAAGCGGAGAAAGAGAAAAGCTCGATCGCCCTGGCGGTTATCGGCGAGGATCGTCGAGAGAATTCCTCTCGTACACTTTGTCCCGCTTAAAGCCGTCGTTCGCGGGCCATTACATACCCGGTATACACATTTACAGACAGAAACGTATGCATAAATGAGTATACTCGTACAACGCGAGGAAAAAGTGCAGAGTACATCCAAATAACTTTGTTAAAATCGAGAAAAAGTCGCTACTTTTTATTCACACGAAAAAAATACGAAAAAAGCTCGAGAGTTATTATTTTTGCCTTATTTTCATTAAAAAAAAAAACGAGATATTCACGTCGTTCGCAGTGTTCCTCGATTCGTCGTGAATTCCCTTTGCGCAACAATTGAATTCGATGAAAATTCATCGAAGGCTTCGTGACGCAAATATCGCTTTGAATGGTTTCAAGGATCGGTCGCGAGATGAATCTCGGAGGCTCTCTTTGACGCGTACGTTTGTCGAATGAATTTTACCTCGAGAGACGATTGGAATCTTCGATTCTCGAGCTCTGTTTCGATAAAGTATCGACGTGATGTGTACGTGAAATGAAATAAAATAATAAAATCGTACGTTTTTCGAAGCTGCTGTGCTGCCATTGTGTAAAATCAGTTTCCGAAATAACGAGAGAGGGGGAAGCACAGCAGCTCTCGAGTCCGCCGAGTGCCACGAGACGATAAGTCGCGAGCTGACTCGGCACTCCCATTCACCAAATTCCTACCTTTCATCGTCACTGGATTCTCCTTGGACGACGAACGAGACTCGTAGATTTTTTCCAACCGTGATTCCACCTCGTACCAACAATGCGTATAATCAAAAGAGCCGATTTTTCAAAATCGAATAATCACCGAAATTCGCGTGCTTTTTCCTTCTTTTCGAGAGGAATTTCACGTCAGCACGATAATCAGCACGAGAACAGCGAAAAATAAATCGTGGCTGTGGCATTTTTCAGATTACGAAAATTCCGAAAACACTCCGATACTCCTCGGAGGATTGTTTTCGTTGCATTCGTGTCATTTTTGTTATTAGTTGAAAAGAGAGGCTTTGTTCGACGATTTTTTTTGAATTTTTTTTTCAAACCCCGTTTTTTTGATTTGGAGGACGAACCTAAGACGAAGCGTCGATTGTAACGCGATAAATCGAATAATGCTCCATCATGGGTTGTTTTGAAATAATCGACGCGTCCGTCGCCGTTCGTTCTCGCGATGCGGCAGGCCACGTTCGTTTCGTATGTGCATGCGACTGACGGAGGCTGTTGCGATAAATCGTAAAGCTGTTTTTGCAGCGAGGATTGTAACATATCTCGAATACATTCGCGATGAAAACGCGCGAATGCGTGTGCGTCCGTGCATTTTGCAAAAGAGTGAATGGAAACGCGAACGCCGAGTAAAAGGGAACGCGGGAAGGGGTAAAATAAAAGAGCGAGGATCGATATTCGAGACTCCGCGAGACCTTCGACGAGGGAAAATATTCCAGGTGAGGAAAATACTCGTTTTCTTACGGACGGTACATCTCGTGTGTTCTTATTTTTTATTTACTTCATGAGCACGTGGATGTTTTATTAAATTCTTGTACGATTTTGACAGGCGCGCGTGTGTGTTTACGACACCGTGCGGAGATGTAGTACGAGATGAGGAGTCTGTGCGCGGAGAAAAAGGAAGAAAAACGCATCTGCGCTGATAACGAGCGTATTTTTTTTGTTTTTACAAAAAAAAAAAGAAATCCAAATCGTTGAGAAGGTTCGCGCGATTCTGGCGGTAGGCGAAAATTCAAGTACACCGAAACTCGCAGCGCACAATTTTGGCGATGAAAATGATTGATTTTTGATTTGTTTTTGACGATGAAAGGACAAAAAATTCAGTCGTTTCGTCCGGCAACGATGTTATTCGAAGAAACTTTGTTTCTAATCTCGTTTCTTATCCAGTATTTTTATCCACACGTCATTATCATCGAGCCGCTGACGACGAAAAAATGACGATCTCCATTTTTCTTTTTACGAATAACCTCGCCCATTGTCGTTTTATAAATGGAACACGCGGCTTTTTTTCCTCAAAATAATATTATGTAATCTTTACACGAGAGTACCGGAGGAGGAACAAATTAGCCGATGATTCGTCAAATGGCTTAAGGGACATTACGATTTATCGGAAAGAAAAATGATATACTTTGCGAGGTTTAAGATCAGCTTTCCCTCAAATGCCTCGTCAAATCGATAGGATCTCGTCAATTTCGACGCGAGAGATTCGTTTCCTCGATTAAGATGGATTTGGATGGTTGGGAATGAAGAAATTACTAGTCGGTAATTAACGAAACGACAAAGCACTCTGGTTAAACTGACAATCCTGCGGGATATTTACGATTTGACGCTAATAAAGAAACAATTATGGTTTCGTCCAGTACTGCACTTTCTCTCCTCTTTCTTCCATACCGCACTGCGCCAATAACGATCGTCATCTTTTACGGCCATTTGGTGCTTCGAAACTCAACGTCGATGACATTTTCGAGCTCTCGTCCTCCTCGCTACAACCGCACTTTCCTACAAAATACGTCACACGTGTGTAAAACACGTGAAAATAATTGAAAAAAAAAAGATTTTGCGCAGAGACCGCTGTAACCCCCGAATAATTATCGTCTCCCGTGTTGCACAATTCCTCGCGAGGCAAATTACGTCTCAATCGAAAGAGCGATCTCTTCCTTCGGTATCGAAAAAAGGAAAAGATACATAAAAAAGGAGGATCGCTACGAGCGCAACCTTGATGAATTCCTCGTGCGAGAGACTAAGCGAATCCACCGCCGTGGGCCCCCGTACGCGTCTGGATAATATAAAATGATTTTGAGCCGAAAAAAGGAAGATGAAAAAAAAGACGGCCGAGTGATAAAATAGTTTTTGCGATGAAAAAATTCAGAGGAACCAAGCAAAGTCTGCGATGGTAAAAATTTCGTTACAATTATGAAGAAAAACAGTTACATCGCGGTGGTAATTTGAGGAAATCTTTTTGACGTTTGAACGAAGAAACGCTGTGAAACTCGCGATTTTTTTTCCGAAAAATCAGCGAAGAACGAGCGGAGAACCAGCACGGAGTTGTCATCGAAGGGACGTCGAGTGTGCTAATTGTAGAAAGTTATACTCGAAAGTAAAAGCTCGAAACAGCTCAAGGGGATATTAAACTCTCGCGTGTAACGTATATAAACGAAACGTTTATTTTGGCACATATTAAATCGATGATTTCGATCGTTATTTATTTTTTTCGTAATTTATGTCTGTTACATTTGTAATTAAAATCATAATTCAGTCGTGTCAAAATTATTCAATTCATCGTTATGCTCAATGAAAAGTTGAGGAAGAAACGTTTACATTTTTACGATCCCCACATTTTCGTCAATAAAAATTAGCATATTTCCGAAAAAAAGAATTAAAAAACTCGATATAATCGTCTCGATTATGTCTGTTTTCCTTTCGTCACATTGTCCATTGAATCTTCGTCAAAGTACTGTTTTTTAGGCGTGGCTCTCGGCGTACAGTTTCCTCTCGGTATGACCGCGAGTCTCCACCGTATGCCTACTTACGTTGCGGCACAGATTTGCCGCGCAAATACTGTATCCCTGCATCGCCATGTGTGTGCGAGTGGAAAAGTGAGTTTTGTAACTGCATGTCTGTTGGACAGGTGTTTCGTTGCATCATATTCGTTTCGAACAATTTGTTTTCTACCATCATGTACACATAATATGTGTGACTGTGTGTTTGTGCACACAAACACACGTGGAATCTTGCACGTCGCGGCATACGAAGTTACGCGCGGCATTTGGTGCCATGGAATCCCTCGGGGCAATTTGCCTAACATGACGGAAGAAAAAATGAAAAAAAAAATAAAAAAATAAATAACAGAAGACAGATTTGATCGAGGAGTCGGGATTTTTTTTTCTACAATGCCTACGTGAATAAACACAAATCGAGACCGTGTAAATAATAGGACCGTCGTCGGAGAGGAAGGGGGAGAAAAAAAAAAGACTTTCACGTTCGTTTCACAAAAATGGCCGGCGTCGTTTATTTTCTTTTATTTTCACCCGAAATGGCACGTGTACATTGATCATTATCGCTAATGTGCTTGTTTCGCGAGTAATTGGCTGAAAACGCTCGCCCCTGATTGCTCGAAATTTCGGTGCTAATGGGGAGAAAGGGGGCTTTGGTTGGATATAAAATAATCACGTGACGGACGAGAAGCAAGCTGCGTGTATGCGTTTTCTTCGGTGATCGCGTTCTCACGCTGTTAATTTCCGGAATCATTGTCACATTTGTCACAAACGCCGATAGGAATGTTACAACTTGTCACCGGCGAAGTTTCAACGAGGTATAACGAGCGTTGGCCATTTCCGAATCGTTAAATAACACGCGCGACGCCGCAAAACTTTCATATCGATTTATTTCGCACGGTCGATTATCGCACGCGGGCTTTGGTCTTGTTTCCTGAGACGTCAAAAATGATATCTATAGTTTAAATAATACAATAGTTTATTATATTACATACTCAAGGTCGTACGAATATTCCGAGATATGGAAACGTGTGTTCTCGTAAATATATTAATTTTTTTCGAAATATATATTTCCCTCGTGTTATTTACAAGTTTTATCTTCGTTAAACTAAAAGTACCTGTTATTTCTGGCGTCGGTGACCGCGCGCCGTCTGTAACGTCTATATAAATCTTGACACCCTTCACGCTTCGAGGATTAACTAAAGGAGATTTAAACTCAAAAGCGTGGAATACACTTACCCCCTCGGGGTATATCGAATGTCTTTCAACACATCGAACGATCGCAGCGCAGGGTCCTTTATCCTTCACCTTACCGCCTTCTATATATCACAAGAATATCCCATTTCACCTACTTTTTTCGTGCCTCCATCGGGGCCTCGAAACGCGCGGACGAGAGCAGCGCCACCAGACGCATTCTCAAAGAAGCACAAAAAATCCATTGCTAACATCGATTAAATTCCGATTACATCCTTTTCACACCTCTAATCGGTCGATGAGCTGTACATGCACCTTGAAAACCCCCTTAATCCACGAATTTTACCGTTCGATCGTCATTCAGCGATGCAACAAGCGCGAGAAGAGACGAAAAAAGATCGAAAGCGTACGAGCTTGAAGACTTCATCGAGAGCGCGAGCCAGCGGGGGATCGAGAAATGCAGGAATTTTTACAGTTTCAAAGATTTTTCACTCAATTCATCGTGGTCGTGACGGGAGCTCGGATTCCACTAGAAAACTCGAAATTCGAGGTAATCGTAAAACTCGAATTAATAATCCAGTATAATCGCTGGCTTGAAAAAAGAAAAATGTTACACGCGAGATTTCGCGAAGAAAAATGTTCGTGTTTATTGTGGCTCACGCCGTGATTCGTTTGAGGATTTTTTTATCATCGCGCATTGGTGAGAAATCACGAGAGAATTCCACGTGCTTCGAGCTGCGTTCTTTCGCTTTTTAGCGATCGAAACTTACATGTATTGTTTCGTTATATATTTAATAACAGTTTCGATACTTTAGTGATGAAATATTGCTTGTATAATATGTGCCTGTGCTGCCGGAAGGTAATCGACCGCGTGCGCGCGTGGTGAAAGTGTGCGAACGCCCAGAAGTTTTGTCAGCGTGTAAGACATTGTGCTCAAAAAAGACTTTTCGCTGTATTATCCGTCCTACAGGTGGAAAAAAATACCAATAACAATGAGAGTCGGTATTGTATTTGTTCGGAAATGTATAAAAATAGAACACGCGATATTTTTATCGTCGACCATGACGTACGAACCAATGTACAATAGCGAGAAAAATAACGAGCGAAGAAACAAGGTGGATAACAAAAGTGTACGAAAAAGATAACAAAAATGATTTTTCTATGAATTTTTTCATCGAATTTTCCAAATAAATCGATAAAAAATCTTCGTCTTCAAAATTTATTGAACAAAATGCAAAATAACGACAATGTTGGGCCTTTTGGCATTAACTGTTTCATCATTTCCGGAATGGAGCGGAATATTTACTTTGAACTTTTATCGCCAATTTACGCGACGCGTGTTTGCGATAAATAATATAAAATACAGTTGAAATCGATAAAAGCGAGGGTGAATAACGAAGATAAAAATAAGCGTACTTTTTCTCCGCTTCGATGCGCCATAAAATTGAAAATACCATAAAAGCGTATATTTTTTCATTGTTATTGCGTATTCCCTGAATCATACACTCGCGATGTCTGCCATTTTGTTTTTCGACATTAATTAACGGTCTCATTGAATGGGTAATAAAACGGACGGCTGTTGAGGGGTTGTCGAGAGTTGGCTATAACCACGTGACAGTCAGTCGATGACACACGCGGCTTACGCTTTAATCTTTGGATAAAAATATACTCGGTTGATCCTGTTGTAATTTTCGTAAACTCGGTATAAAAAAGAAAAAAATTAATTCTCAGCCAAGATTGATGCGAATAGTGATAGTATTGAGAAGAAGGAAAGAATTTTCCTTCTTCCCTTTGCGAATGTCATAATTTCGAAAAATTGATGAAATACATTTGGGGAGTCGTGGAATATCTTGGATAAAAAGAGTCATAAAAATGGAGTCGTTGTCCTGCCGTCGAATCAACGTGGAGCTCGAAACGACAGTGATCCGCGATGAGTGATATGAGAGATCGAATCGATCTCTACCGGTTGTGAATCACTTTCGCGAGAAACGATTTCACGGAAGTGTATTACATCTCTTGAATCAGTCACACACATTTATGGTCGATATCCTCCTCTTGTTTCTCTCTCTCTCTCTCTCTCTGCTATACCGACTGGTGAGTCGTATTATTTCGACTCGAGTTTTAACAAACACGTGCCCACACTAGTACATATATATATATATATGTATGCATGTATATATGTTTAAATGAACATAAATACCGACACGAATAATATACGCGTACGTAATCGGAATGCCAGATAGGCGGATAAAATGCGTGGGGATATAGTCGAGCGAGAAGTCTCTCTACTCCGCTACAGACGCGGATAGTCAATCCAGTCGTTTGAGCGCGAACGATACAACCAGTCGGTTTTACAATCCTCGATCTTGAGCGGAGATTGCTTCTTTTTTTTCTCCTCGGTCGTGACATTTTTCTTGGGCTTCATTCGAGCTCCAAACAATTACAAAGGTAATTGTTATCAATGATTCGGTGCAAAGCACAATTGGAACGAGTGAATTTTCGCGAATGATTGTTTAGAAGCAGCAGGAAGGGTACGATTTTAACGAGTGGCTCGTCGTGAGTGTTGCTATTTTTTCGTCGATAAACCGCAACGATTTATCGACGTGATTCAAAGCGAAGGGTGACAATGAATTGTTGATTAATCGATGAATTACTGGATTTACATTTGATGACGATAAATCGTCGTGCAATTTTTGCTGCTTCGCTTTGCCCGGAAAATTGAGTGATTTATCATTTTCGGTGGTGAATTAAAGTGTATATCTGGTGGAAGAGAAAAAAAAATGTAAATCGTGGGATTCGGTGAGTCGATTAACGAAGCGGAGCATGATTGATCGACGATTATCGATCATTGGCCGGAAGGTGCTCTCGTACTTTTTTCTCGACCTTCCGCACGTCGTTCGATAATTGCCAAATATATTTGCACGGGTATCGATCGTACCAACGGACTGGATATGCGTGCTGTGCGTACGTGTTCGTCTATCGGTTTAATGCATAATCTCACGTGCACGAATTTTCGATAATGATAAAAAGAAACAGAGCCCGTGCGAACGACAGAGCGAAATTATGTTTGTCAAATACGTCGACATGTTTTCTTCGGACGAGGGATATGTATCGGATCCTCAAAACGTAGGTACATCTCGTATCTCGTTTTTGTCCCTCGCAAATTTGTTATTCTTCTCAATCGATTTTTTAATCACAGCTTTGCTTCGTTGGCCGCAAAAATCGTTCGTCGATCAAACGATTTTCGCCCGAGTCCGATCAATCCCCTTCGAGTTACTAATTAATATAGTCGGGGGCCAACAGAGGGCGCGTCCGGTTGGCTCGCTAGGTTTTGGTCGTAGGAAAAAATTCTCAAATACATTTCGACTCGGAATTTCGTCCTGAATCTAGCTTTAAATTGTCGATATCGAATTTTGGGACACCTTGTATAGTACGCGAGCAACGAGCAACATAAGAATGAGTCAGACGGATCAGTCAATCGTACGAGCAAAGTGGAGAAAAAAATAATTTTTATGTACAGTCAATTGGAGCAGGAAGAATGATGCTTTCAAGGTCTCCGTTATATACTTCTCTCTCTTTCTCTTGCATGATGGATTCATCCGTCATGATAATCAGGTCGGGCTGTCACATGAAAAAACGAAGTAATCGATAAATCGCGTCCATAATGGAATTAATAACAAGTTTGTACGAGATGTTATAACTTTTAGCCTTGCTCGCGTGTTTGTCCCACTCAATTGCTCGATTTTTGTCTTTTTTACCGTACGACTCTAATGTATTCAATCCGAAAAGTAGCGGCAAAGATTGTGACATCTGTGCACATAAACGTACACACATAGCGTCCCAGTTTTTCGGATTAGATCAAAATAACCGCTTCCAATGTCGGAGCATCGAAGAATGAGAGAAAAAACGACCACATTTACGGCTCAAATTCCTCCGGCTGGTAGGAAAAATTCTATTCAAAATAACGCGAGAGTCGAGAAAATTTCCTGTCGAATCACAAAAAAAAGGAACCTTTACAGCTATGATTTATCGTCCAACCTTTCGAATAATGGAATTTCCCATTGAATCGAATGGAAAAATCGATTCCGAATCCACTTTATTGTCACGCTGCATTTTCTCCGTGTCCTCATTATCAAATCGGGCGATCGATCGATTTGCTTTGTTTCTTCGAAAATCATAAACAATTTATCATTCGCCCATCCCGATGTTTATTAAACACACGGAAAATTTATTGTAAATATGATAATTGGACGTTGAGTATTCCACCGTTTTGTACCGAAATATTATGTAAATTCGCCCTCAAATTCCGTCGGAGACTTATTCTTCTCGGGAACACCGAATCACCGGAGAGATAAATTCGTCTCGAAGATCCGCTAGTACGGGGATTAAATTTTAAGATCTTTCTTATGCATGTGCATCGATCATTTTAGAAAAATATCATCGCGGTTATACCTTAAGATCTTTCAATACCTTATAAGGTGTTGCTATATGTGTTGTATGAATAATGGATCGCCCGGAAGTTTACAAGATTCCCCACACAATTATATACAAATATATGCGTAAATACGTATAAATCCTTTATAGACAAATATGTGCAAGGTATTCCAAAAGCGAATTCAAAGTTTGGTCCATTTGAAAAAGGAGATAACGTCTTGTTATCTCGTAAATGTTTCAACGCGTATAATAATTCTCCAACTCCTTTGAGGATCCAATGCTTAATTAAAATAAACGGATTAAAGAGGGAAATCCTCGTTTCTGCACGTTCTTTCGTCATTTCGCATTTTTAAGAGTCTTCATTCTTTATAATTAATGTGTTCCCATTGTTTTTGGCTCTCCAGGTGCAGAGGCTAGCCGAATACGAGAGATATCTCGGACAGGAAGCTCGTAATCTTCAGGTGGATAACCCCGAGAGCGGTAATGTCTGTAGCGCTGCTGTGCTACAGCGCGGTCAGCTCGAGGGCGATCTTCATCGTATACAGGAATTATTCCCCGGTGACAATTTGCAACTACACGAACGCGATGTTCTTACCACGGTAAGAACTGATATAATTGTTATTATTATTTACAATATCATCCTCTGAGAACAAACAGTGTGAAATTGACTGAAATTCCGTCAAATTTCTGGCCAGAAACATTGAAAAATACAAAAATGCGATTTTTCGAAAGTTATCCTGTAAAAAAAAATCGTTTTTACTCGCATTTTTTTGGTCGATCGATATTGATCGATTAATTAATTTCACACTGTTTCATTTCACACTATTTTTATACGCGAAATTAGGAACGTTGTATAAAATAGTAAAAAATTTGTTGATTTAAGAAGGAAAAAATTGTTTCGCGGCAGTTTGGCAAGGTGCATTGTAATCTTAAAACGTTGGTTTGCGCGTGTGTGTGTGTTACAGAAGATGAAGAGTCTCATACGAAAGAGAAGCGGCGCGAATACCGGAAGGCTGACGAGGGTGTTGTCGCAAAAATCTCTAAATGTCACGTCAGCCTCCTCACCAGCGCCAAAATCACCGCCAAGAACATTTCTCCTCGAGACACCGGTTCAATTTACGACGGTGAGTAGTCGTAAATTCTTCGATCCCGAAGCGAAAAAGTTCCGCGTTTTTTTTTTTTCATTAAAGAGATATTCAATTTTTCGGTGGAGTAAAGTTCCTGCGCGAGATTCTCCTCATTCAGTCCTCAACGATTCATTAATCGTGTGATTCGAGGTTTTCGATGTTGATAAATATGTCGCTTATCGATCGTGATGCAATAATTTGAGGAAAGAATTCCGTAACATTGAACCGAAGGTCTGCGCGTTAGACGGAACCAAAACATAGACGTTATTATCGAAGCGAGCAGATAAATGTGTTATCAAAAATTTGTCCAATTTACTTCCCGATGGTGGAAAAAAAAAGAGTATATCGAAGATATTTCGAAAGGAATTTATCTAAACAGCTTTACCCAATTTTTTTGCTAAATTCATGATTTTTCACAACGTCGAGGGGAAACATTTTTTGTCACACTGGAATAGAATATTCGTTGGCGAATTTTCGACAAAAGAGCCTTCAATAATTTTCCCAAAATTATACGCTTTTGACCAGCGGGTGTGGAAAAAAAAAGAATCGAGCCTCGGAGACTTTCGAAATTCTTGTGGCAATTATAGAGCCGACGGGTGAATGACCCCAAAACCGTCCAGGAGTTTTGCGAAACTTCCCCACCGTTATAACGCCAAGTGAATTTCGACGTTTTTTCATTAGCCGAAACTTGTTTGCAGCTTTTTTTCGGTTTTGCGATTTATACAAGGATTGATCGAGTTTATCTCATTCGTTTTGACGTAAAAATTGCTCACGACGATTAATTTTTTTCAGGGGATGCAATCGCAGGAGAGACATCTGTTTCTATTCTCGGATCTTCTGCTGATAGCCAAGGCGAGAAGCGGCGGTAATTTCAAGCTAAAGCAGTCGGTGAAAATGAGCGAGCTCTGGTTGACGGCCGGACACATCGAGGACGTTGCGGAAACGAACAAATCCCAGGAGACGAGTTTCGTTCTCGGCTGGCCAACGACGAACGTCGTAGCAACCTTCATGTGAGTTTTCAGCAAATTCTAAACATTTTTTCGTCTTTTATTTCAAAAAAAAGAAACTTGCCATCACGTTCGATTCTCATAAATGTATCATTCATCCTCTGATTAAAAAAAAAACAATACAAATTACCTATTAATTAGTAAAAGAAAATTCATTCCTTGGAACGAACTTCCACCGAAAAGCAGACGCAAAGCACCGCGTGATTTTTCACGTGTTTCGCGCATTCTCGAGTGTGACTAATTTACGCGGTACTCAAAGTTATTAATTGATCGTTAATGCACCGAGAGAAAGCGAGGTATGGCGAAAGCGTCGCTCGCAAAAGAGCGAGAGGCACGGAGATGCTCGGACACCAGAATGTGACGAGCGGCATTAATAATAATAATAATAATAATAATAATAAGATATATACAAAAAAAAAGGAGAAAGAAAAAAAGATGAAAAATGTCTGTACGCCGATTCTGAGAACGCATCTTCCGCTTGTTGAACAGGACTGCAGCGGCTCGAGATCTTTGGTGGGGACGTCTCACCGAGCTCGTACGAGAAGAGAGTATGAAGGAGCCGCCGGACACGAACATTCAAGTCGTGTATCACGACAGTGACACGAACACGGAATACGTAAGTAATCTCCGAGCATAAAGTAATAAACAATGCCATGGGCAATTTCAGGCGATATCGAAAGGAGCAGCGAGGATCGGACCATTTTCCCTCATAAAAAACATCTTTTTTTTTCCATAAATTGAAACGAAATCTTTTTCACAAACCTGAGCGCGAAATTAAGATAAGTATCCTTGAAAGCACCGAATTGCTCGATGAATCGAAAAAAATATCGAGATGCATCGTAAATTCTATTATTCGTCTTCGTACGACGTTCGAGAGTCGAAGAATTCCGAATCCAAACGGCTGTTCTTCCATGTCCATTTTGGGTATCGAAACTTTGTTTTTTTTCCTTTTTTATCAAAATTATTCATCGCGAAAAATGAAATTTCTAAAGGCGAAAATCATTTTACGATATTTTTTTAAAACAAACTGGGAGTTTTGGGGTTTTTTGGTGAAAATGTGGGGAGAGGGGGAATCGCATGGATTCGTAATGATTGGAAAATTTTGCTCATTCAACTTGGAACGGCCCGTGAATTAAGGGACGCGGTCACGCCTCTTTGCTACGGTCCATTCCTCGCGCATACTCAATTCTCGAGTCTCGTTGCATCGCATCCTCACTCTCCGTTTCTCGATTCCCTCTGCCTTTTTTTTTACTATTTTTTTCATTCCTTCATTCCTCGGGACATATTCTATCAGAGGCACTAAAACTTCCGACGTTCCGAGATCGTTGAGGAAAAAAAAAACACGTCCTTCTCTATTCGTCACATGGAAAATTCTTCCTCCGCGTTTCTGGACATAAATTATAATTTACCGGTGTCCATTATGACTGAATTCCCGTGTTCAATTCTTTTTTCTCGTAGTTTATCCATTTTATTCGCCTTGTTCGAGTCGTGGTTGTTTATTTTTCCGTTTTATTAAATCCTGATGAAACGTTTTCGACAACAGTTAGGATCTTCACGGTGAAAAAAATGAATTGTTACGGAAAAAGATGTTCGAATTTGCCCGTCAAATTTTTTCGAATAACTGTTGTTTTCGATCCTCTCCGTCATTCTCCATTTCATTGATTCTTTTTGTTCAACACAAAACACCTTTATCCACGGGACACTGAAACTCGGAAAGTCGTAAAAAAAAGGCCCGAACCCTCTCGAAAAATCCTACTCTTATCCCAAGCATAAACTACGATCGTTCAGTCGTTTTTTTTTTCTCGCCCCGACCGTCGTACGGCTAACGTGAGAAATCGTGGAGATTCGAGGGCTTTAACTGCATGGCTAAACCTCGTACGTTATCTCGCATGCTTCTTCATCGAACTCTTAGGAATTTACTAAATTTACTAAAAGATGAAAAGAATCGAATCAAGAAGTAAGAGAAAATCATTTTGGAAATCCCGAACGGAGGAATCAAAGCGTCGAGAATTTTTTAAAATAATATTTGTCGAACCGTCGAGCGTAAATTTACATCCTTTTTTTTTTCGCTGTTTATAAAAATCCAAAAATTCGCGAAATCTCGACGTTTTATCATGAAAGTCCGACAATTATCGCCGCGATTATCCTTCAATTATAATTTTTTCGTATTATAGCGCAACGATGAATAATTGCATTAATTTTCCGGCAAAATCAAAGAGCCGTGAATTTACCAATTTTCGTGTTTCCGCTCGTTGCAGTGCAAGACAATAGAGATCGGTTCGGAAATGACAGCATCAACGTGCGTCAATCTCGCGACGAGATTGCTGGGGCTTCAAGGACCTTTTCAATTATGGGCGACAACGTCGTCGGACGAGGCGCCATATCCGTTGATCGGCCACGAGAGGCCGTTCGCGATAAAATTGTCGAATCTTCGTCACACCCTGTCGGCGGACGAGGGCTTCGACCTCGAGCATTGCAACAAAAGCGGCCACGACACTTGCCACTTTATACTGCGTCCGGTGACGAAATCACCGATGAAAAAGAACAAATCAAAGATAACGGGACTTTTGAGACGATCATTGTCGCTGAATCCGAGTATATTCGGCGTCAATTTGTCGAGGCTCGACGACAATGGTTTGCCAAAGCCGGTACTCGTCATGTTGCAACAATTGTTCGCCAAGGGACCGTTTACCCAGGGCATCTTCCGGAAATCCGCGAACGTCAGGATAGTCCGCGAGCTAAGAGATCAAATTGAATCGACGGGTGATCCGGCTTGTCTCGAGGAAGCACCCATCATCGCGGTGGCAGCGTTGCTCAAGGATTTCCTGAGATCACTGCCAGATCCGCTTCTCACTTCCCACCTGTTTCCGCTGTGGATGGCCAGCCTCGAAACGGCGAAACCCGTACAAACGATCAAGAGGTGAGAATTCTTCATTTCCTCATGATTGTCAAACGTGTCTCTTTCTAATCGTCTCGACGGTCTCAGCGGACGGGAAAAGCGAGATTTTCGTACAACTTTTGTGTCGAAAAAATCGATTTTTCGAACGGAGATTTTTTCTCACCTAGATATTATGAGATTTCGCTAATTGAGAAGAGGAGATTCGAGAGTAAAACCGCGATGGAATAATTGTAATGGAGGAAAAGATTTAATTCAGCGGTGTTTCGTTTCCTCGTTTATTTTCAGTATTCTCGATCGACTCCCCAAAGCCAACTACACTCTCCTGTCGCATCTCGTGTGCGTTTTGCATCACGTCGCGAGAAGATCGAAGCACAACTTGATGTGCGCGAGTAATCTCGGCGTTTGCTGCGGTCCGAGTTTACTGTGGTCGCAAAACCCATCGGTTAATCAGAGTCGCGCGATACCGGCTCTCACGGAAATGCTCATAAGGCACTGCGAGGTGTTGTTCGGCGAGGGTGTCACGCAGCTTCTCGGTGAAGAACGCAGCGACAGCGGCGCGGAGGAGAGCACCGATAGCCTGCACTGTGAGTACTCGAAATTCTACGCGCGGCCTTCCTTACGACTTTACGATCGCGCGATTTTCCATTTTTATTATCCTCAAATGCATGACAAAAAATTGCCATCCTATTAAAGCTTCGAGGATAAATTCCGAAATTGTTGATATCGTTTTAAAAATCCTTGAAAATGAATTTTTGTACTTTTTCACTGAAAAAAAGAAAAGTTTGATTCTATTGCAAGTCAACTAACATTGAACATCGATGACGTTGCAGCTGGTGGACTTTCGGTCGACAGTCTCGATCTCACGGAGCCACCTAGGAAAGATCACATGTCGCTGTCGCGCGATTCCGGCCTGACGTTGTCGGATTGTCAGCTGTTCATACCGGAATCGCCGGTTGGTTCGGAGGATTCTGCGGTGAACGCCTCGTCATCGAGCTTCGAAAAGTCAATCTCGTCGAAGGAGGAAAAAACGAACGGCAAGAGTTACATACGAGTGTACGGCGGCTGGGAGGAACGCATAAACGGTTATTCGAGCGGGCTTCATCATCACAGTGTCATAGACGGTAATTTCCGAGAGGACAAAAATCCGTTTCAGCGGCAAGACTGGCTGAGGGCGCAGCTGAAGAGAACACCGCGAACGAAGCTCGAGGAGCACGAACAGCGCAAGGATCGCTTCGACGATAAGGAATTATACTCGCGGGAGTATCTCCGTCAGGAATCGATGAAGGAAAACGTGGAAAATTGCAAAGATCTCTCGTACAGATCGCAATTCGAGGTGGCGCGAGATTTACGAGTCGATTACGAGAGATCGTCGCAGCAGCAACAAAAACAACAGCAGCAGCAGCAGCAGCAGCAGCAGTCGCAACTGCAGAAAAAGCCACAAGCCCAGCAGCAGGATTCTTGCACGGAACGCGTATCGATAATACACGATTCCGAGCAAGAATCGAGCAGCGACACCACGCGTTCGTCCTCCGAACGTTACGAGTTCACGACGAGCGAGCGCTTCGCCGAATTTAAAAAAGTCAAATGCGACAAATACGCGAGCAGAGAATCGCCGATATCGCAGATCGGCAGTTATCAATCGAGCAGCAGCGATCTTTACGAGTTCAAAAAAGTCAAGAGCGAGCTCTACGTCGGCGCGAGCAAGGAGACGACGAGACAGTCGTCGTCCGAGCGTTACGAGCACGAGCGTTTGGATAACGGCGGTATTTATGGAAATCGCGAGACCACCGGCGAGATTTACGACGCGAGAGAGCGCACCGACATGTACGCTTTCAAGCAGAACGACGGTATCGATGTTTATTGCGAAAATATCGACGACAACGAGAGAACATGGCCGGAAACACCGCCGCCTCTGCCGCCGAGGCTCAGACACTTGCCGCCCGTACACATGAGCCTCGAGGACAGACACAAGGTCGCAGGAAGGTCAAGGTCATTGCCGCCACCTCCGCCGTATCGACCACCGCCCCAACCGCGCGCGCCCATCACCACGAGGCATCTCGGATATCCCAGATCGCTCGTCGACGACGAGAGCTACGTTTGAGAAGCGTCTCGAACGGAAGGAAAGGAAAGAAAATCAAAGAGCCATGTCACAGACGGTGAAAATGAATTTCCAATTGTCGCTGCTTCGACAACGGCGAAAAGAATTTACCATTTCATCTATTTTCCCGTTTTCGTCTTGCTCCGTGGGACATTTTTCAACTCGATCCTTTGAAAATAATCGCGAATATTTCGATATCTTCAATCGTGAATCTTCCAACGAATTTTCAAGGAAAATATTTTCTCTAACGTTTCCGTCTCGTCGAGCTCGACGACTTTTTGTTTTCGATGTGTTTTTCGGAAATCCTGACGAGCAAGGCACGCGCGCGACAAGAGGAAACGAGATACTCGCTCTCCGCGATAACGAAAAAACGGAGAGAATCGAAAGAAAAACCTCGAAAGTTTCACCAATACCCGTTGTGACTAATACCTAGTCCGGGCTAAAACCCTCGATTTTTATTTTCGTTGTCCGTTGCGTTTTCGAATCCTCGACTCTCGGGGTTGCTACAATAGCGGAAAATCCTGTCGCGCTATTCGTCTACTTCGCGAACGCGAACGTTGTAATTTTATTCTTTTGTAAGAAAAAAAAAACATATAAAAATATCGCTGACAAAAGGAAGTTGCGTATTGCTCAGTGATTCAGGGTGCTTCCACAGCCTTAACTCATAGGACGATAGTTTTTGTACGATTTTTTTTGTTCTCAGTCAAGTTCGAGAAGTGAGCGAGTCCACGATGGACCGGTCGGGATAATTTACATTGAAATTTATAGAGATGACGCGTTTATGGGATTGAAGGAAATTCGTCAGCAAACTGCGAGTCGAACGGAAGAACGAGAGGAAAAACAAAATTGTTTACAATGCCAAACGCAGTAGCGGTAATGAGCTCGAGTTTAGTCGAGAGATCTTTTTTCGCTCCCTGGTGCAGTTTTTTTTTTCAATTCTCTCGCAGCGTCGTCACGCGTCACGGAAGACGATGACGCTGTAAATTAAACGATAATATATCACGAGGAAGATGGAAAAATATTCTTCGAACTAGTTGTTTTAATTTTTTTTTTTTTTTCAAATCGCCCGAATCTAGTTGGTAATATCCGTTTTCTCTCTGTTCATGAAAAAACGCCGAAAAACGTGTATGATTTTAAAGTGTGAATAGAATGAGGATTAAACGACAAACATGACATTAACAAGCTAGATGTATCGTTGTAAAAGATAATTTATCGTTTTAATCACGAATGTAGTTATATATATGAATATATTATGTATATTTATACATACACATGTGTATATCTATTTATATATATCTGTGTGTGTGTATATATATAAAGTTTAAAAAAAAAAGCTTCGTGCCCGACTTGATAAAGCGCGATTTATTATGACGCGTACTAAGAGATTCTGTTATTAATTGATTAAACAAATAGATTACTCGTACCGATATTATATATCTCGTTTAATCTGTAAATAATATTTTGAGAAACAACAAAGTAATTGTAAAACTTTTTTATCGACCGAACATCATGAACATAATTTACACGTACGCGCGAAATGAAATTTGAAGGAAAATGACGAAAAGGAAGATATATCAAAAGAAAAAAAAACAATGTATACTTATCTAAATTATATATGTCACGATATGAAGTAAATATATATATTTCGTATTTTCTACAACAGGAGGCTATGATTTCTTTGTTTCACACTCGACGCACGATTTTTCAAATCACGAGTCCCGTTTCCTCTGGAATTAACGAGCATCTCTATTCGACAGGAGACTATGAATATTTTCGAGACTTTTTTTTCATCTCACAGTGCAGTCTGTGTTTAATCTCTGACGATTTCAAGGAGAAAATGGAAATTTAAGAAAACCTCGAAAGTCTTGTATCGACGAGTGTAAAATTTTGAGGTTATGTTTCTTTTTTTTTGGTTGAAGGACGATAAGAGGTTTTGCTGTCCTTGCCAAAGTATGACAAATGATTACGAATAATTCGATGAACGAATTTTGATTCTAATGCGCCTGAAGGCAGGCAAAATTCTTTTTTTTTACTCCCGCGACATTCCTCTTTTGAAATATTCACGTTTTGGGGACGAGAGGGTTATGATTCTGTCAAAACGTGCTGTAAATTGTAATAATGAAGAACGAAGAGTTTGCCAGTCTGCAGTTAGACCGTCCCATGTTACACGATCTCAGGGTAAAACCTCGCAGAGAATATCATTATTATACGAGATACATAGTTGTGTAATAACATAGTACGTGCATTTTTTTATACTTGAAAAAAAGTCGCTGTTTATTACGGTTCTTGCGCCATTTTTGCATCTCTCTTAATTTTCTCGCTACTTTCTTCTCAACAATCATTTCTCGTCTCTACGCCTCTAGAGTGAAGAACAGCTAAAAAAACATACCATAGACTGCCATTTAGATCACAGGCCCATAGATCGAGCACTCCATCTTTTATCGTGAGTAACAGCTCATCTATTATATGTCTTTTGCCTATAACGGGTTTAAAGACTTTCGTGATGCATGCCAAGGTAAAATCGATTCTTCTCCTCCGTGTTGAAGGAAACATTAAAAATTCATCGACTTTATGCTCTCACGGATGCTAAAGGGAAATAATTTTTTTTCTCCTCGCGCGGGAATATCTTCATTTTTTCGCACTGCCATATAGGTATACTGCGTTCAACGGGAGAACTGCGTAATTGGATTAAAACAAAGTATAAAAGCATACTTTGCTCGGATCGTGCGTACGTTTTTCCCAAAAATGTTCAAACGTCGCTTTTTTCTTTCGTCAAGAGAGCCAAACTTTATGGTTATAAATGATACGTGAAATAAAATATGTTGCAGTTTGAGGTTATGTTTCCTCGTATGAGAGTAGAAGTATTTTACGAAAATTTCGTTAAAACGGAAATTAGTCGATAAATATTAACATTATCCAGCCGGTATTCACAATTATCTATTGAAAGTTTGTGCGATAGACCTGTATGTGCGCATATTCAATACTTGGCACAAGAACCCGGCGTGGCATTTTTTATTGACTTCGTACCCCGCAGAAAAATGAAAAGAAAAGAAAAAAGGTCTACCGGTTTCCGTTCGATATACTGATTCATCCGAGGCGCGGCAAAAACAGCGTCATTGTTCCTCGATCGTCACAAAAGAAATATATATATGCTGAGCATACACAGATGATTATCGAACCAAGGTTTTCTACGTTTTACGTAACTCTAAATTGTGTATCGGCCCTCGCGAAACGAGCGATCGCGTCAACACAGAAATGTACGGAATTTTACGTAACATTTTGGACGTGCGAGGCATAATACTTTTTCACAGTATTTAATTGTATGACCAAATAACGGAGAACTCTTACCTCGTTGATGTCCGTGCGAATCCCAAAATAAAAACTCGATTTTTCTACAGCGTCGTGAGGAAAAATGTCGATGAAATCGGTATACGCGTGTGTGAAAATATTTGAAAGCGACGCGCTGCGGCTGTACGCGGTAGTAGAGGTTCATATACGTATACGCATACATAACACACTCGGGCGTCTTCGGCCATTTTCGTGAACCGATTTGAGGGCAACTTACGTATATATACATACATGTATATGTACGTACGAACGTTTATAAATATATCTATACGATCCATTACTACGTGCAGAGAGATGATCTCTCGGCTTATAGTTTGTTATCCGCTTTAATAATCGTTAGTCGCGTTCGCCTTCTTGCGTGAGTCTGACGTGATTGGAAATATCAAGATTTCCACCATTCCCCCAAACGCGTTTACCCTCTTGTGTACATCGACATAAAAATCATTGATCCCTCCGATAACTTATTCCGAATAAAATCCAAAATCGTCGTAGACATAAAAAATCTTTGGCAAGTTCTTTTTTGTGTTATAAGATGAGAGTTGAAAATGTGGCAAGAGGGAGGTGAAGCTCCATTCGAGAATACATCGGACACGTAAGTAATCGTAAAAAAAGGAAACAACCGCGGCTGCAATATTCCCTGTTGAAAATATGTGTCGCGCTCGGACGTAATTGCGACGAAACAGTACTTATGTTTGACCCTCTTTCCAGTAATTCCAACACGCGTTTTCCTCGCGATCTATAAATAAAACATTCTCCACGTAGGTAAAAACCATTTCCCCGCTAACTTTACGTGGGCATATTGTCTTAAAATATTGAAAACGCGTTATGCATATGTTATCCTGTCGCGTAACAGTCCATACTCGAGACTATTGTTATCGACATAATAGGTTAATAAATGATCCGCTCGAGCTACGAACGGATCGTGTCACTTTTTTGCTCGAACAATTCCGTCGCTTCCTCTCTCGTAACTTTCTCTCTCTCGATGTATATTCGTAATAAAAAACTTCACATGATAAGCCAGTACAAACAATAAACGATTTTTCAACTCCACGATCTTCATTTCATCCCAAGTCACCCTCTTTTTCATTCAACTTCAAAGACAAACCCGATCGATCCTTCCTCATTCCTCAATACCGACAAATGAAATTTCCCATCGAGATTGATTTCGCCAATGGCGAAAAGGAGATACAAATTTCACGTATACTTTTTTGTCTCTCTGCGTTAAATTAATCCTACAGTCGCTCGTTATCGATATTCATTATTATCGTCGATGCGACAGAAAAGGCGAGGACATTCAGAAACTCAGCGTCATACAAACTTTGCCGAGTCTTTTGGCGGACGACGCTCAATCATGCATATCAAGATTAATGCCGAAGATGCAGCAAACTTTGCCGACTGCGTCGACAGAGTTTCACATGGCTGCGTCGACGACGTTCAAAACTATACTGGAACAAAAGCTGGTCAGTCATTCGACGTTTACGCAGACGTTCTTACAGAGCATATTAAACTCTCTGGACAGTCGAGATCCAGGTAAAATATTTCTTTACGTTGATTGATTCGAAACAATGTGTATATATACATATGTACATATATTTAATATCAAACGTTATATAAATTTTTCCGTACTAGAATTTCATTGTGATATGTCCGCTTGTATTCCGATGTAATTGTAATACATATACGTGTGTTTAGTCGTTGCACAAGCATGGCTGGAGACCTTACTAGACGTGATCGAGTTACTGCCGGCAGAAGTCATAAGGCAGGAGGTATATAAAAGAACAAATCCTTAACTCTTCCCGTTCTTGGTGAAACACAAATTATCACGACCGGCAAGATACGAAAAAAGAAGCCAACAAATTAGCATGATTCGCGGACGAAAAGAGAGATCGTTTTATTTTCCTCATATTTTTTCATTAATTCGTTAAAGTTATGTTACTCGTAAGCGCATTTACTAACTCCCAAGATTGTCAAGAGAGATTCACAAAACGATCGTGACGAGTGGTTGAGAAAACGAGGATTTCTGTGATACGAGTGATGTCTTTTCTTTTTTTCTTTAATAAAAGCAGTAATTATTTATTCGATGGAGTGAAAACTTTGTATATGCAGTTACGCGTAATGTAGCTTTTTAAATATAACACAATTGCTTCCATGTACAGTACTAAAAAAGATTTTTCTGTTCCGAATAACGATACTGAAATACACCCAGTATTTCAGTCAAATCGACGCAACTAACTTTGAGCTGAATGGCGTTTTTCCTATAACGAAATTTGTATATTTCGAAATTGTTCGCTGTTGATTATCGCATCTGCGATTTTGGTCAGTACTTGTAAGTAAAAATATGTGCACAGATCCTCCCGATGGCGATAAATAAAGGACAGTTGTCTCAGCCTATCAGCTCGAGAATAACGTGCAGCAAGTTAATTGGAAAAATATGTACTCGCTTCGTCTCACAGTTGTAAGTAATCGCGATAATCGTACGTTTTTTTTTCACTTCCGTCGAAACGATTTTCAAATATTGCCCATTGATATTTGAAATTCATCCTCGAGTCGTGAATTTTTCTCAAAAGTACAAATTTGCAAAATGCAAATCTCTTGATGGCAAAGACTGATTGTATATTTTTTCAGAATTCAGAAGGAAGTATTGCCGACGGTGCATTCACTCTGTCAGGATGTGAACAGCGATGTGAGAGCGTGCATTTGCTTGCAATTACGTTACGTTGCCGAAGGCCTCGGCCCGGAATCCGTGAAACCCGCGCTGTTACCGTCAATCGTCGAATTAGCGAGCGACGAAGAGTGGATCGTGAGACACGCTTCCGTGCAGACAATAGTCCATTTACTGCCTGAACTTCAAACGGGTAAGTCGAATTTCCCATTGATTTTATTTATTTAATAAATAATATTTTAATCAACTCGAGTTTAACAAAATATTATTTTCCGTTTATCGATTTCATCACACTTTCGTTTGTTTTCCTTCAAAGATGTAATAAAAAACACGATAGCCCCGCTGATAAAAAAATTGTGCGAGGGCGCTCTCGAATCCGACGACACAGTGCTGTGCGTCATAGCCCAGGAATTTGGAAAATTGGCCCTCGGTTTGGAAAGTAAGGCATTTTCGCAAATGCGTTATCGTATTATGAAAACACACGGCGATGGCCTTTTTTTCATTAATTTTTCATTTCAGAATGTTTAACTCCCGGAGAAAAAACGTGGCTCATCAAATACTATCAACAGCTGTCGCAATTAGGAATACCGAATATGAAAAAAAAGAGCACCAAGCAAGAATTTCCATTTGTATGATTTTTCAATTATTAATACATATATATAGATATTTATTATTATTTTTAAACATTTAAAACAAATTTCGATAAAACTATTTTTTTTTAATTCGTAAAATTGATCAAAGATGGTCGTTTTGTTTCAGATAAGCAATAATCCATTGATAAACGAGAGGAACGTGGAGTGCCGATGGCAGTGCGCCTTCAATATACCGGCAATGTTTTTATTCGTCTCGTCGGCAGCGGAGGACGTCGAAATTTTACTTCCGACCTTCAACAACCTCGCGAGTGATCCGTATTACATGGTTAGGCGGACCATAGCGTGCGGAATTCACGAGGTAAGGAAACGAAAAATTTCTACAAAAATGGATATTTAAATTGAGAAATTCAACGATTTATTCTTATTCTCGATTCAATGCAGATTGCGAGAATTTTAGGAGCGAGGAACAATCTCATTAAGGATGATTTGATGAAATTACTGAAAGACGATTCCGAGGAGGTTCTCCAAGGTCTCATTCCTCACGTTGCTGTAACGTTCGAACTTCTTCTGCAGAGTCAAACAATCGGTACGGATAGAATGGTAAGATTCCCGAGTTTTTGCTTTTTTCTTGATTAATTTTTTTCCAAATTGTGCTTTTTTCCAGAATATTTGTATGAAAAAACTTCTTTTTTTTTTCGTTAAACCTCCGATTTTTCCTTTCTATTTCGCCTAGGATTCGTCGGTGATAGATTTGGGGAGGGCGCTGCTGAAGTGCGAAGCCGAAATCGCTACGACGAACAATTGGCGATTATCCGCTTTGATGTTCGAGCAGATGGAGGTTTTGCCGAAATGCTTCCCGAGCGATATCATCTACACGTACTTTGTGCCTGTTGCTCTGGAGAGAGCTTTGAAAGCGGTATGAATTTTCATCATATCATTAACCAAATCTGCAGTTTTCAAATATGATATTTATCATTTTCATCACTTTTTGCATATTGAAAATATATCGATAAATAATTTATAATGTAATAATATCTAATATGAAACATGAAACATGATGAATTTCATATTATCAACACCGCAATATAATACACAAAAAAATAATATAATCTCGAAAATATTGATATATTTAGTATCATAAATGATTGCAAACGGAGGAAGCTCAAATGGCTGAAAATTGCGATGTTTTCAGAGGCCCATGCCAGTTCGCTTGGCTGCTGGCCGAACGCTTCTCGTTCTGCTGCGTTACAATCTAAAAGCTGCACAGAGAACGGAATTACGCAATCGGCTTTATTCCGATTTTGCGCGCAATTCCAACAGTTACGTTCGTATGCTGTACATACACATGATGATGGAAGCTATGGAAATATTTTCGTCGATGTACTTCAAGGAATATTTTTATTCCATCGTTCTCGCTCTTACCGAAGACCCGATAGCCAATGTCAGGCTGAAGCTCGTGACACTCCTGCCATCTTTGAAATCTTTCATACGTCTGCCATCGGACAAAAAGCTTTTGTCCACCCTCGAAGCCAACGTACGTAATTTGATGAACAACGAGAAAGACCGAGACGTCGTTTCCGCTCTGACTAACGTTATTCATAACTTGGACGCCATTGACGTTCGACACGAGGGACAAGCCGTTAGTACACATGATTTCTTCCATCTCACGTTTGACACGCAATTTACAGTGAAACGGAATTTAGTGACGCTCTTTGACGTTACAGACATCCGGGAAAATGAGCAAATTCGAGACTGAAGATTTGAGAAAATTCGAGGAAGAAAAGAGACTGATGAATCTTACATCCGGTGGTAAAGCAACGTTGCGCTCCGGTCAATTGGCTCAACCGCTTACGGCATCGACGAAAAAACCATCGATGACGCCCAAAGTACTCAGTACGTTTTGTTTAATTGTCGAAAATCTCTCTTGAAAATCTCTTGGTCGGTATGACTTTGTTTTTTTGGAAATTATCGATAATTTGTTTTTTTATTTTTTGTTTATGCATAGGTGGAACCACGAGGATGATCAGCAGCGAGACGGGAATGGGACGAGCCGGCAGACAAAATCCCATTTCCGTCGATGTTCCAAGATCAGCGTGAGTATTAATTCCACCCCGAGGAAAAACTTTTATTTTTTTATCTTGACGATTTTCCAACGATTTCAGTGTTCCAGCGGTCGTGCCAAAGATCAAAGCACCGGGAGTGCCGATAACGATATCGGACACGCCGACTCGGTCATCCAGACGTAAGTCTCAGAGAATTTTACTCGTAATAAAAAAAAAAAAAATTACCGAATTTTCCGCAATTGCCAAAAAAAACACTTTTGACGAGACGATAAATCGCAACGATTGATTGGCGTTTTTCAGACACTTCGCCGGCTTCCAGATTGAACGACGTGTCAAAGGCTAGGTGAGCGACAATAATTGACAACTTTTGTTTTTTCATTCTTTTATTTTCGAAAAAATCTTTGCTTCTATCCAAACCCGATGCGCTTTCTTACTTTAAAGAAAATTAATGACGAATCACAAATTTAACGTAAATTTAAGCCGACGGAATGTCAAACTGTTTCTAACTCTGTGGCAAAATCTGCATGTGAGGTTCGCGGTGGCTTTTTGTCGAAATTAACGATCTTCGGTTGGTTAAAGGTTTTGGAAATTTCTCACGAGCGATGAGAAACCTCTACTCGAGATCTGATGAAAAATTTGTTGATTTTTGCAACAATTTGCAACAATTAATACTGTTGTTATTCGAAAAATACATTGATCGGTATCTTAGTTACGATTTTTCCATAGCGTATGCCGAGATGGCGCAATTGTCGTTCCATATTATCGTTGCCTGCCATACATGCTTGGAAAAAAATTCACCGAAAATTTAAACAGTCAGAAATGTACATATCCACGTGCATATAAGTATATATATATATGCTTTTAGTACATCTAGCAACGATCTAACATCGAATTGGGCTCAACTAACGTCCAACAGCATGCTACTAACGCATCTATGGGAACGAATAAACATGTCGAAATCTAACATAAGCGTAAGCCCGAATAACCACCCGGAAGGCACAACGTGTCAGGATTATTTGCTTCACGAGCCGTATGAGAATTACGATAATACAACGGCGAATAGGTACGAGATGTCGAGAGCATGCGACCCGTCGTTTAGCAAGACAATGATTTTTCCAAGCTCGTCATACTGCAACCCCGTTCACGAATGTACGAAAACGAGATTGAATGCGTTTTACAAGCACGATTATCATCAGCAATCGGTGCTGTCGAAAACGCTGATGATGTCGCAACTGAAAAAAGAGAGAACTAACTGTTGGGCTTTTAGCTCGATGCCGGAGATCCCGGTGACGTTGCAGGACGATGAGTTTATCGTCGACGCCGGTATAAGGATGCCCGTGCAATTTTCATCCTGTCACGCCAACTCGAGAATACCAAAGCTGCAGGAGATCATTTATCGGAATCGTCGCGTTTCCGGTAACAGCGAGCGTTTCTGCAGCGGCGACAGGACGACCGGGGTTTGTCTCGACAAGACCAAGACAAAGAGACACTTTTCGATGCACGAAGATTGCTTGAAAACGCGTTCGAGCGGCAGCGTCGAGGACACCAAGGTCAATCGGTGTTCGATGAATTACGACGACATAGCGAGGCGCGTCGTCAAGTGCCATCTGGAGGAGCAGCATTGCGGAAACGAGGACGCGAGATCGAAGCGATATCCGGTGAATAAGTTGCGCGTGACGTGCGGCGAACAGCAGAGGACGAAGATCATCCCCGAGGAGAGGGGAAAACGGTGTTCCCTCATAATGGACAAGGAAAAGTCGCGTTACGCGCAAACGAGGAGCACCGTCGATCGGAGCAAGCGGCATTCGATAAATTACACGTCCCACCCGCCGGATCCCAAGGACGTTAAGCAAAAGTTCAAAAGGCACAGCCTCGAGGTCACGGAGAGCAACGTCGGGGAACGCGCCGGGCGATTGAAGAGAAACTTCACCCTGGACGTTAATCACAATCAGGGTGCGAGCAAAATTGGAACGCTCAGGAACGCCCTGGCTTCCGGAAGTCGCACGGCGCCGGTGACGAGGGCCTCCAGTCCCGTGAGAGCCGGACCGCGCTTGGATTTCGATCGTGATACTCGCGATGATATCGACGATTACGCCATCGAACGGCAGTTGGGAAAATTCAGCTCCAGCGACGAGGAAGTCGATAAACTCTGCGTTAGATTCGCTTATCTCGATCCGCCGAACATAAGAGACGACAGGAACGGCAGTCGCGTCAGCCGATTGCCGGTTTGGATGAGAAGAAAGAAACCTTAGGTCTACCTTAGGTTTTTCTTGTTTCGTCGAGATAGGTTTTTTTTTTTTTTCAGTAGATGCGAAAACGTTCGATCGTTCGTTGCGATCTCGGAAAACTATGCTTCTCACGCCAGGCGTGGATAATTTAATTTTATCAATCTCGTACTTTCGCTCTTTCGAACGAGTACTCCTTGAACACATCGAATTTGTCGCTCGAACTTCGTTTGAGCATCGAACAAACATCGAGAATAATCTTTGAATGGACATGGAAATTTTCACGTTTATCTTGAATATTTTTGACATTTTTCAAGTCCAATACGAAACATTACGGAACATTTTCGTATTCCAGTGTCAATTTGAGGCTACGGTTGAAACGTACATTCGTTTTATTTAGCGAATATTTTGTTTTTTTTAACAAAGTTCGGATAAGATTTTCATAGGGTTTTTATTCATGAAGTGCGAATCGTAAATTGATTTTATCTTAGTTTATTTGCGAGTCGATATTTCTCGGTTTATTGGAAAAAAAGTTTCAACAGCTGAATCGCCACGTCAGTGTACGCAAAATATTGTTTGAAGATGATTTTTCACTGCGTACTTCAATGGCAAGTTTCGAGAGTCGACTCACG
This sequence comes from Heteropelma amictum, assembly GCA_959613375.1. NCBI lineage: Eukaryota > Metazoa > Arthropoda > Insecta > Hymenoptera > Ichneumonidae > Heteropelma > Heteropelma amictum. The sequence continues at coordinate 11,650,472 of OY390726.1, read as the reverse complement.
CCGGATTTTTAGCTGTTTTTCGTTTTATTTATTGTATTTTATTGCTTCGCGGGGATCTTTTACGGCCGACGGTACCTGAAACGACGGTTACCTTGCGTCTTCTCTAAATATCGCTCTCGCGAAATACTAAATTCTCCCCGAGCCACCTGACATTTCCGAACTCGGTGAATGTTTTTTTTTGTTCGTTTTTTTTGTTCGTTTTTTTTTGTCGAAATTTCGACGCAATTTAACGATGAGAGCGTACAAGTAGAGCTTTTATCAAAGATATCGTAGCGAAATAAAAGTCCGCGATGCTTCGAAGTACATTGATAAAATCGATCTTCCGATCGCGGGCGCCGATATATCAGACGAGGATCGGAAAATGTGCATTATCCGAATTTTTCATTCGACGTTGAATTTCTCTCGAAAAATTTGCAAAAAAGGAAATTGTCCCGTTTACTTTTCAAAGTGCAATAACGTAAACCGAATGTGGCAATAAAAAAAGTCCATAAATTAAGGGATATAAATTGGATTTTTTGAAAAAATGAAAATTGTTCGTCTCTCGACATTGATGAAACGTTGAATTTGTTCTTTCGTTGAAGAGATAGAGAAAGAAAATGAGAATAATTGAACAGGGTATTTCCGTAAATTGCAGCATTCACTAGGATTATTCTTTGGAATATGAAAAATTAATAACGAATATTATTCGGAAAAGTGCGGGAAGAATAATGACAGACTGCTTCTCCAAGTGCATTTATCCGACCTGATATTTCGGAGGAATAATTCGCAAATTGTATCGCGATTTAGCGTACGATTCAAGCACAATGAAAATCGTCACAGTTTATTCTTTTTACAAATGAGATAGTTTCATAGTGTATAATTATAATATACATAATCGACGATATTCTGTGACATTTTCTCGCAAGATTGTACTTAAATATCACAGCGTGCGATATGTCCGAACGTCAAGCTGATCCTCGTTCGAATCGTGCATAAAATTGAGCCTGAAACTAAAAAAAACATATTTTCAAAACGAAAAATCAAATCAACCTGTTTCCACGAGGAGTACTTTATAGAAAATGACATTCTCTATAAAGTGCACTTTAAGAAAGAACGTGTGACAAGGTCGGATGAATTTCGTCGGTAAAATTGACAAAAAGTATCGAAAGATTATAAAAAAAAAAAAAAAAAAGGATTAAGTCGAACTTGGGCCAGCTTGAAATCGTATTGCTGATTAACGCGTACTCGATGTTACGGATAATTAAACGATAGACATTTGTATAAGAGGTACCGTAATTGTTACGAAATAATTTATTTCTCATATCGAAAATATCGAATAATATCCGATTATTTATTATTTTCTCACGAAATCGTGGGTATGTACAGCTGGGCGAATGGTATATTTATGAGAAAGAAATTATTTATAGATCAATACGGAAGACTGTCGCGCATACGATTTTTTAGCATTTGATTTCGATAGCTTTTTATTATTTCATTGACTTCCGAAGTTTATGCATTTAGAGACAAAAGTTTCGCGTCAGATTTGCCTAATCGCCGATTGTATTTTAAAAATAATAATAGTCATAATACGCGAAATAGCCCAACGGATGGAAGGATTAGCAAAAACAGTATTGATAACAGCTAGTATTCTATCTAGTCCGCTTACAAGATACCTTAAGTTTCATTCGATCTTCGATGAATATCCGTACGAAATTGTCAATATTACACTTGTCGAAAAATCTTCCTCAAACGCTTCCCACAACGTGCACAAAACAAATGATTTTTCATTGAGATTATTGATTTTCCTGGCAAAGAAAATTAGGCGAATTTGACAAAGCCTTGACGTTGCATCTGCGCGCGTTATCTTCTTCGTGATAAGACACACATCTCTATAAATCATATATATTATATTTATATATTAGAATAATAAAGACAAAAAAAATTCTGTATTTGTGCAGCACGAAATCGTCGAATGTGACCAAAAGAAAATCATGAAATGATTCGTGTGGCGAAGAGAAGGTTTTTAATGATGGATCGTTGAGAGAAACGAAAAAAAAAGGAGAAGGAAAGAAAGGAACACGAGTCGATTGAGGCGCAACGAGAAGAAATCCTTCAACGATATTTCGCCAACTGCTCTTCTTCGCAGATAGAAATCGTAGCTGAACGATTTTATTTTATTACACTGGATTTCAAAAATAGACGTAATGAATTTAGAACACCACGCAAACGTACAAGAATAACTACTCACGAAAATTCCATTGACGAAAGAAAAGAAGCTGAAAAGGAAAATTCACATATTTTTTCTGAAGAAAAAGGCAACAGATGGATGTGAAAAATAACGTGCGTCCCATCAACGACCTACGGTTACCAGCTAGGCTACTATTAACGTTAGGAGAAGAAAAAGCTTAGACCAAATATGAAATCGGAGTATTAGAGACGAAAAAAATGTTATTCAAACTTCTGAGCCCTTAATTTCCGATAGGAACAATACACTACGATTGTTCGATCATGTACATAGATATATCGCCAAAGGTATCATATTTTTCTGCTCCTTCAGATACTTCCACGTTTAATCGGATTAATGTTCTTCGGCCTGTAGAGCGAATTCAACAATTTCCCGCAAATCTCACGAAACACAACCGAAGAATTTTACGTATCGTCGAAATGACACTGACAATTTGAAAAAAGAGAGAAAAGACGTCAGAACGGCGGAGGCTTTGAGGAAAAATAATGAGAAAGATGTTGATCGACGCGCATCGTGCTTAAATGATACTATTTATTTTTGTATAGATCTATAAAGTGTAATATCGACCTATGTGCCAGAGATAACATACGTTGAATGTATCGATGGGGATATATAGTATGTTATTGTATAGAATATAAATAATTGTTGAATCTTGATGATGAATAATCGTTGGTTTATTATTGAGAACAAAAGCACACAAAATATCGATTTCGTTACCATTTTCATAATTGTACATACAGGATCGCATTTCAACAGCGACGATCTCTCGATTCTTCTTGATGATTTTCGCCTGGTGATAAGTTTTTTTCGCCCCTTGTATTATTATTCTCACTCGAATCTCTCGTATCTTTGAAAATTTTAGGAAATTAAGGATCATGTCGAAAAAAAGAAGGAATAATAATAAAACGATCGAAACAGTTCATTTTTATCATACTTTTATTTCTTCTACTCCTTAAAAGTAAGTCCATCATTGTTTTTTTTCCTTTTTTAATCACTACCGTTTGCTCAAGATTTTTCTTTGCAATTCACTTATACAATACATGGTATTAAATTAATTGCCTCGATGCAATTTTTTCGTTTTCATTTTTTTATAGAAAATTTCGGGATATCAAGTTTATTTGATTTCTGGGGATAGAATGTCTTTTATTTTTGACACGTTACGAGTATACGTATAAGCTCCGTTATGTGTAGTCGACTGTTTTCCTTTCATTTCTCGTCTTTATCGGTAAAAATTCGTTCGACAGTCTGTTATCCTGGAATGATGAGTTTCACTCGCGTCTCTCGTTCTTTTCTCAATGATTTTCAGACCCGGTTGTAACATTAATTAACACTATGAACGAATAAAAATTGTGAATAATCGACGTGTGAGAAAACTATTATTTTTATACGAATCTTTCTCTCTCGAATATACGTGCGTCGCGATATCTGCAAATTGAAAATAAATATCATGAAAAATGGCACGAAAAAAGGAAAAGAAAATCGATTGTAAATATTTCGATTGAACAAGCGGCGATTCTTCGGTTTCTTTTTTCTTCAATTGAACATTTTATACATGTAATTATAAAAATAATAAGCTATCTACGCGTATCCACAAAATTTATTCTTAATAGTTTAACTATCATCGTCCATTAAGAGTGTTTTCCTCCAATAATGTTTTTATTATTTACGAACGTTGATGACAAAATTAATGAGCTGCCGAGTTTGATTACGAGACGTTCGATTTTTAGTGAATAAAATTTTGTTTGAAAATAAAAACGCCCTTTCTCGTAATTAACGTAATTTAAAGTGTTATTAAATTCTATGTGTTTTTTTTTCTCAATTATCAAGCGAGATTGTTAGCGAGATCACCGGACCATTCGCGAGACTTACTTTCGTATCACGTAATCGTAAAATATTTTATACCCTTCATTCGTGCAATGTAAAGTCAATTCGTAGCTGAACTTATTACATATTTCGATAATATATAAACCATGGTAATCTCGATCAAAGTGGTGCAAATTCCTCATTTTTTTTTTCGTGCTATTTACAATCGCCGGGAGATCTCGTTACATTGAATTTTTTAGATAAAAATGGGGGAGGGGGATATTCGCTACTTGTGCCACACAGAGTATGTACAGTTCATTTTTTTTTGTTTTTTTTTCCTTTTCATCTTTATTGGACGCATGTTTCTGTTTGATTCTTCTTAATTTAAATCGTACGCTGTGTCTAATTAATTTATAGATATGGTTCATCGTCGTGTCTAAGCCTGTATATTTTTTATTTTATCTTTTAGAATCGATCTGTATTATTTGAAAAATCGGTATTTAGAATCAATGAATTCCGTTACAATATTTTGGGACAGTAAATCGAGTCCCATCATCGACTTCCGTTTCTCTCGTCAGTTTGAATAATCGTTGTACTCGAAACAATATTCGATAAAGTCCAAGGATCATGTTGGTGGGATGATTTTTCGTTTTTCTTTCCAACTTTTTCTTCGTCGATTCACGAAAGTTTCATCGCGACTGGGATTTTTTATTTTCAATTCCACATTCGTATATCTTATGTTTTCGTTTTTCCTCGACCGTGCGACTAACTCTTTTCGTTTGTTCATTCATAAACCGTGAAAAATAAGAATAAATTCTGGTGTCTCTTTGCGACTTGAGTGAAAAAAAGATTTTCTTACACGTCTACGTTACGTTATTTAAGGCTACTTTTCTAATTCTAAACTCGACCGTTGATTGAAACGAGGGGGAAAAAAAAATCGAAAATCCATCGATTCGAATTTCCTCGCTTGAGGAGGGGGGTGAAAATATGAAAGCGGAGAAAAAGACGAAGAAAAACAAACGAAGAAGGTCGCCTTCTTTTTTCCTGTCTACTCTTTTACGAGATACCTTTTGTGATTTTCTTTAAGCAAATAGCAGTATACGGAGATTTAAGACAGTGCTTTTGTATATTTTTCTGTTTTTTTTTTCTCGACACTCACGAACGAGTGTAGTTTTTTTTTCATTCGCTCCACAATAAAAATATATTATCGCTAAGTAGTAGTACTTAGTATTTGACTAGCATGCGTCTCGGCAGAAGCAACTTCCAATCGTAATTCTCCTCAATTTCGAAAATGTTTTCGTGAAAAATTCGGGTGACCGAAAAGAAAAATAATAGAAATCGTGAATCGGTGTGCTAATTTTCTTACTAAAAAGTGTACATTTTCGTATACTCTCTAGGTACTTTAGTTTAAATTAATGATTAAAACACGCATAATTTAATAATCGAGATATTCCGGCTGTGCCAAAATGACCCACAACGTGTATAATTTAATTCAATTCGAATATTGAGCAAATGGGAATCACTTAAACTAAAATAATTCTCGGATTTTTCCTTTTTAAAAGTTCGTACAATAAACGAGTGTAAAATGATTTGTTTCGTTTCTTGCCGGGAGAATATTGTGGGTCCCTAAATTCACGATGGCTACGTTGATTTTTTTTTTTTTTTTTTTTTTTTCAAGATAATAAAATCTCGATGATTCCACATGGGATTTTAGAATCCTCGAAGAAACTCTCGCAGACGCTCGATCGTTTAATCTTAAAATACTAAATATTTCTCATATACCGTTTTTTTTTAAATATATACCTGAAATATTTGCGTGGCACTATATCATGATTAAGGTCTCTCCTCGCTCTCACTCTCCTCCCCTCTTATCACGTAAAATCACTTTACGCGATCGATTTTGTTTTCAATTCTCTTCGACGAGTTCTTGCGCAAAACGGAAAAACGAAAAAAATTGCTCATTCGACCATCCAAGGCATTTTACAAAAATCACCGGTAGAAAATTAAGTACTGGATCGTTTTTCGCTATTAATCATTCGTGGAACGTGATTTGCGGGCAGTACAGAGCGAATTTCGAAAAGAAAACGAGACTTTGCAAACTCGAGCTTTTCCTTACGGTGAGGAATTTTCAAAAAATCACCCTTCGACGAAGCGCGAAAAAAACAATTTCGGAGAATACATTTGGCAATTTTTCAGCTTCATTCGCGAATTATTCTTCATTTTTTTCGATATTCGTCGAGGAAAATTGTTTACGATTTAATACTGACGCAAGGATGAGCGAGCTCGTTTTTTTTTCTCATCTTCGTATACACGAGATTTTCCATACAAAGTTCGTCGGGATTAAATATTTCTCAATATTCCTTCGAAACTTCGAGAGCTTCGTTTCGGACGCGAGATCCGACCATTCGTGCTATTATCAGTCTTTCGATAATACTACTTTAATACTTTTTTCAAAGAGTACACAAAAGAGAAAAGTGCGTCGACCCTTGTGCGATCGATCGTTGTAAAAAATTGATTGACGAAAGAGAGTTTTTTCACACGAAACGTTTTGATTATCGTAAAGTCCTGAAATTATTTTGTTTTTTCTTTCGGAAGCGAGTTCACGTTCCTGCTTAGCATCGTTCGGAACGACAGAGATTTTATTTTCGTCGATGTGTGAGAAATATTTTCAACGATATTTCCACGCTGAATCTCGAAAGTTTTTGTCTCGCCGATGTTGCGCGTTCGGCGTTGCAAAATGTTTGATTTTTTTCTCTCATTTTTCTGTCGATATTTGTAATGTTTCACATGACTTATTGTCACACACGACACTGTATAAGCAATTTGATTCGATTCAGTTTTTTTTCGAAGTTATTCCTCGACATCGGCGTGTAAAATACTTTTTTTCAATGCGACATGTACATTTAAATCTATTTGAAAGTTTGCGTTTCGTCTTTTTCGTTTCTTGCTCTTTCCTATTTCGAGCGAAATTCGTAGATACAATTATTCAACAAAGAATCCTTCTCTCGTTCCTTTTTTCTTCACCTTTACTATACCTTATTGCGTTTCGAATATCACTATAGGTTATGAACGAAATTCAATCAGCTGCTCGGTACGCGAGTATTTCGACTTTACACGCGTGTAGCTCGGAAATTACCGTAGCTGCATCGAAGGATCGAGTTACGGGTAATTATTACGGAAAAACAGAAAGAAAAAACGAGAAGAGGAAAAGAAAGAACAATTCGTGTAACGTGAGAATAAAAAATATAAAACGAGACCGATACGTATCATCGTTGTGTTTACGGCTACGCGGAGTATAAAGCTTAGAAAATTTGTGTCTTAAGCATAGGTGGGGTTCTTGTCGGCGGTTAATTACAAGTAGTTCGATGCTCGATAAAACATGACTCAACGATCCTGCACCAAATAATTACAAAAGTACAATAAATACTTTCCGCTTTGATATGCGTCAATAAAATAATCAATGGTCACTCGCTGTCGAATGAATAAAAAATGTTTAAAAGTGAAACGAAAAAAAAACAAACATAACCTAGAAATTAAATATGATATCGGACGATAAAAGTTCATTCGAGTACAATAACCATCGAATGCACTTTTTGCGCGTATAGGATATTTCAAAACACCGCGATTTGTATCTGTTTGAACAGATTGTTCATTAAAATTATTGAAGGACGAAAAAAGATGAGCTTTCTTTCGAAACAGTCAGTCATAACTCGACCGGTAATGTCGCTCGAAATTTTCTCAAAGATTTCCCAAGCGATTGATCTCCGAAGATTTTTCAAACTGTACTCCTGTACAATAAAAAAGAACGGAGAGTTCCAAGTGTGATGAAATATTCGTGTTTCGTTTTGGGCAAAAATCTACGAGATGAAAATTTCTAAGATAGATTTGTGATAAACAAATTACTTTTGTTCGTTTCCCGTCAAACAGCGGTACGACTTTCGTTCCTATGATAATTGTTATCATGGTAAAAAATCTTGTAATTAAGTACAAAAAACCCTGTGAGATTTATTTTCAAAAAAGACTAACGTTTTTTTTTTGCTGTACCGTTACTTTTTTTTTACGCGATTGTATATTGTACAAGACTCGTTGTCAGGCGATTCATAATTCTTTCAGAATAAATTAGAGCTTTCAATTGCATTATTTATCTCTCTCTCTCTCTCTGTACAATACGATAGCTGTGAAAAAATTGTTCACTCGTCCGAAACAAAAGTGTCGGAAAAAGAGGGGAAAAAGTGCGTTCCGGTCGTTCGAAGCGTACGACTCGAGTATATCCTTTAATCTAGGGCAGGATTTTCATCTATAAAAACTCTATTATAAACTTCTTATTGAGCGTATTTTAGAAATTTTTTCGTTCAGAGTCGTTGTAGGAAGTATTTGATTATTGACTCTATTTCGACTATACGACGGAACTCTAGTTTCTCTTGTCATCGATGGAGAACAAAGGAAAAAACGAGATTAGAAGTTGGAAAACTGAAAAATCATTCGTTCGTTAAGAAATGAAAAATCCAGAAGGAAATAATGACGAGTGTCCCCGACGGAAAATATCTTTTGCGAAGGAAGACTCGAGTAAATGAGTTTCTCAGACGGTTGATTATTGAGCCTATCACAGTGTGCTGAGAAAAAAAAAACGAGATGAAAGAAGAAAAAATCAAGATAAAGTTCAATCGAGTAGTTTCTCGCACAGCAGATTACCGTTTAAACGCGTTTTGTCAGGTTTTGGATAATTTTATATCCGTTTCCCAGGATATTTTGTAGATATCTATAAAAAAATATGCCATTAACCACCAGATATTCGCGTATAGTACAAATAGTCGCAATCGTCCCGGTTACCCCTTTCTTTCCTTCTTCCCTCCTCTTTTATCCCTCGTTTCATTCTCTCACAACGTTGGTTGTATACTGCTTTATTATCCGTAGTGTTTGGAATTCCTAGGAACTTTCGGTGGTTCTCATTGATTCTCATTTCCCGGCTCATTGAACTCAAACTTCCTGTTGATTGGAGAAAAAGAGAGAAACGTCCCAAATGAGAATTTTGATGCATTTTTTCATTACAAAAATTTCCAAGTTTCGAAAAGCTCGACACCTCCTAATCAGGCTTGTTTGAGGTTATGTTAAAAAAAATACACTCGATTGAACATGTTTCAAATACATTCTTCGACGAAAAATCAATTTAAAATTCACGTTAAAGTTTTTGCGAGTGCTGAATGTTTGTCAATTTTTATTTTCGAGGATAAAACGGAAGTTCTTACCTCGGGAAAAAGAAAGTGTTCCCGCGTCGGTTGGGGCTGCTCGAAAGGTGAGCTGCTCATGTAACCGGGCGACGGTGACTCGCTCTTTTCCATAACCGGGGTGATGTTTGCATAGCTCGTCGACGTTGACGTTGTCAATTGCGCACGGCCTTGCTCAACGAGAATACTACGATCTATCTTGTAGTATTCCTTTCCACTGCGAGGACGCAGCGTCGTCGTACCAGCTCGACCGCCCAATCTGAGCAACAAATCCCGCTTTTTTTCTACTCAATTTTCCTCTTAGATATTATTATCAATGTGGGCAAAGTAAAAAAGAAACATCGAAAAATCGTGCAATCGAATTCCAACAATTAAAAAGAAACAGACGGAAAAATAGCGAGTATACATCAACCGTCTAATCTTAACGAAAAATTCCACAGATCATGGTTTTCCTGTCCAATTTTCCATGTGGATTTCACGAACGATGGTGAAATGAAAAAAAAATACCGTCAACTGTTTTAAATATTGTCAACACTCCGTAAAATTGTCATTTTTTTTCTCCTTGACCACATGCGAAAATGGAATTTAATAGCGGCAGAATGAATGATTAATTTCCACTGACCTGAGACTGTCGGGTGTATCGGAGGACGAATGGGACGACAGCGAGAGAGTTTCGATGTAATCCGACATGTCGGAAGTGCCGCTGCTGGTGCTGCGCGAATCGATGTACGGCGTACCGGTAACTTCACCGGGACTCCCGAATCCCTTTGCGTTTTTCGGCATACAAATGGGTATATCGGCTTCGGTGGAGGACGATTTAGTCGGTACTTTGATCTTTTGAAATTGAAACGACAATTCGCGAAGCGGATCGCTGGACTTTGATTTTCTCGGTAAACTGTTGTGAAAGCAAACTGGCGGTGGGCTCTTCCGACATACCGTCAGTATATTCTGTTTCCTCGACGACGATATAGGCGCCAGTGACAATTCGAATTCGACGAATTCGGCAGTTCTGTGACTCAACGAGCCGGTGGATACGCCGGAATCGTTGCTGCTGGACGAATCCCTGTTGTGTCCGGTTTTCGAGGGAACCGACGACGAACGTCGTATTTTTATGGCAAACGCTTGTCCGCCGGTTCCGCAATCGCTCTCCTGGCTGATCTTCGAGTCGGAATTCGCGCAATTCGACGCTCTCTCGTCCTTGCTCGCGCACGTTTTTTCCATTTCGCTCGGACATTTGTGTATCGTGAGATTCGACGAGAAACCAGAGGGATTCGGTTCATCGAGATAATGCGCCGATTCGGCCGAGTACGACCTTTTGCGCCAGAGCATTCCCGCGTTACCGGAAGCTTCGATGTTGCCGACGGGATCGATCAACCGTCGCCTCAGATAGGGACTGGAGAGCATCGCCGAGCCGGGAATGCGAAACTCCGAATCGGAGCGTTTTCTCATGGCTTCCGGTGTCGATGAAGACCCAAAGAGCGTCGGGTTGCTCGAACTCTTGACGCCGCTGCTGCAAATACGCGAGAGTATATCCTTGGAGCAGGCGTTGTGGGACGAGAGCGAAGCGTTCAACGCCGCTGGCTGCATCGTCAAATAACCGGCGAACAGCTTCTTCTTCGATTGTTTGTCAGGCTCCATCATGAGATAATCCGCACCGGCGATGTCTTTGACGTGTCCGCATTTCGCGCAAACATCGTCCTCAATCTCGTCCTCGTCCTTCCTCGAGCGATTCAGCTGTTCGGCCATTTCGTCAATCTCGTTCCTCGTCATGCCGACTTTGGCGATCAAATCCTTGCTGTTTTCGTAATGCTCGAGCGACTCTGTGAAATCGATGTTCGCGTAATTCGCGGATTTCGTCGACTCCGGCTGCGTGTCGATAACGGGCGTGACGTTCTCGTAATTGTTCGTCGTATTTTTCGCCTCGAACTCGCGATCGTTGTCCTCGTCGGCGGCATCTTTCTCCCCCGCTGGATCCTCGGTGGTCGTCGTTTTACTCCCGTATATCGCTAATTCACCGTTTGCGTTGACAACCGGCATTTTACCCTCGCCCGATAATTTAACCGGATGTACGTTGACGCCGGTCGCTTCGATACCAGCGCCACGTCGGCAGTACGGCAAAACGAAACCTGCCCAGCTCATGACGTTGTGACAGGGACAGGTGGTTGATTTCGGTGACTGCAGAGGCATTTTCGCCGGACAACCGCATTGTTGCAAAACAACCGCCTGCGGTATGTGGGGCGTGTCGTAATTCGGGTATGTCTTTGGCAGTGCCAAGCATTCCTTGATTTTACGGGGTGTATCGTAATACTGATCGGCGCTCGCTGGTGGACTCGGCTCGAGCGACATGTGATGTCCGAGTATCGTTTTTGGCACGTCGTAATTGTCGTAAGGACCCGAGCCCGAACTGCTGCGATTTCCCGGTTGATTCGCGCGACACGTGCACGATTGTTGCTCGCTCGCGGGCAACGGCATCGGTGGCTTTTTTCCCTTCTTCGCGCTGGCCGAAACCGACGACGGTTTCGCCGGTCTCGGTGGTAACGCCGTTGGACTCGGTGACGAGCGTTGCGTCGATTGAATCTGAACGTTTTTCCCATTGCTCTGCGGCGGACATTGACAGTCGACCGTCTGCGAGCCCGAATAATCGCTGCTCTCGTGGCTGCTGCTGCTGTACGACGACAATGACAGTCTGTCGAACGCTCGAATCGGCAAATGGCAGATTGAATTGTTCGTCGTTGGCGCTGGGCTTCGGAGAGCGCCGCTGGTGCACGTTGTACCTGCAACGAATTCATCATCGTAAACCTACAGGAATTTTCGAAAAAGCATCGATTTACTCGAACTCTTCGCCTCACACATTTTTTTCCCCAACAAACTCACGAAAATTTTGTAATACCAAATTTCGCCAAAAATGTTACGTTATTATCTCTTAATTTATTTTTTACACAACGTATAGGTATTATATATAATTTATTATTATTATTCCGCACGTGGTATTACATGTTCAAATCCGAGCCATCAAAATGATAAAAATCTTTCCACAAACTGGGTGATAAATTCATTTATAACTCAAAGCTGGTCGTAAAAAATCTGAAGAACAGTGGCAAAATTATCGCAAAGGCGAGACAACCACTTTAATGCCGAGTGTCTCGAATGAACAAAAACGTGCTTGTTAATCAAATCGTGTTTATTCGCGAATTTATCGCTGAAAAGTTTTGTTGAGTTTTGAGATTAATTTCGAACAGAAGCCAGCGATTGCGGTTCACGTTCGTAGACATGGATTATGAATTTACGCCTGAAGAGAGTCGGGTATGAATCATTTGAAAAATCGTGTCGAATCAACGTGTGTTCGAGTTGCTTCGAGCGGAATCAATTTATCCGATAAATTAAATCGAGACGACGTTCCCTATTCGATGGCCATTAAGATTAATATCGCTCGAATGACGGAATCATCATTGATTGTTATGACAGTTTACATTGTCGACTTTATCTCATTTCTCGCGACGAAATAATCGGCTAACATTCTCCTGATTGGCTGATCAATTTCTACTCTGAATTGATTTTCGCGTGACAAGTCGAAAATGTAAATTTTCAAAATATCCCACGATCGATATTTAAATAAAACGAAATAAGTCAAAACGTAATTATTTAGCAGCATTAGTGAAATATTCGAGTAAAAATTGACGAAATGTTGTAGTAAAAATTGCTGAATTCGGTATTTGATGATGCAAAAATGAAAAATAGTGGAATTCAACAAACCGGAAGTGGAGGATTTTGAGATAGTGCCGAGTTTGCTTATGCAACTCGCGCATCTCTCCAGGCCCGTTGTGCTCTGCCGGGTGAGCGAGCAGCTTCTCCATTCGCCGGGTTGATCGGTTAATTCGGAAACGGAAACGGTATCGCGACAGCTGTAATCTCCGTCCAGTTCGTTCTGATGTCGGCTCTCGGTCGACGACCAACACGGCGAATTCTCGTTCTTGCATCCGTCGCAATGATCCTCGTACTGCGCTGTGCTCGTATAAACCGTCGTGGTAAAAAAATCACTGGCGCGAGTCTCAGAGCGTGAGAATTGACGTCGCGGACTGTCCTGAATGGAACTTTCGCGACAATTTGGCCTTTTTCTCGTTGTCAATTTTCCCTCAGCGGCGAGCTGCAGCGTCTTCACGATATCGTCGCCCTGATCCGTTATCAATACGTGCAAGCCTTCGCCGCGTCCGCAACGCGATCCACCCTCGAAACAAAAGCGCCCTTCGACCACACCGTAACGTCGCAAATGTCCAATTTCCCAAATGCCTACGAGTCTCGGTGGCACACCGACTGTTATACAAAAACGACGATCCTGCACGTGCAAATGAGCCGGACCGTTCGAAAACTTCGCCTTGGCCGGTGCGCTTGATATCAGAATTAAAAATTGTTGATCTGCAATGGAACAATCGAGGAATTAATTACGATTTCGTACGTTTGACGTAGAATTTTTTTTCATCGAAACGTAACCTTCGAGGGTTTGGAACGAACGCTACCGAGCTTTAAATTCGTTGCTCAGAAAGGACCAAGAGCGTACATTTTTCATGCTTTCGAGTTAATTGCGTGTTTTCTCGATCTGAGTAGAATAACTCAAGGAAAATAAAGATCAAAAATATAGAGATTCCGGAAGAGAATCCCTGATCTAACTTTAGCTTTCTGAGAGTGCATGTGACGCTTAAGGGGGGAGGAAGTTGGGGGGATTAAAGCACTCGAAATAGCTCTTCAAGCTGAATAAGTCGGTTGAAGAGGGAAATAAAAACATCCTCGTAAATGTATTTCCCTTTTTTTTTTTGAAGCCTTAATTGGGGGAAAAGGAAAACCGAGTGCCTCGGATATAAAAAGTATCATTTTTTACCTTCTCCTAAATTGTTCGAGATCTTGACTTGCCATTGTATGAGCCGTTCTCGCGTATCGAAAGCCAGAACGACCGTCAAGTCTTGACATATTATGGCGACTGTATTTGATTCCTTATCGAGTGTAAAACCACTCTCGACTCCCAAAAAATGTTCTAAGCTCAATGACGCCTTTGTCTGTCCTTGTTTGTACCTATCCTTGCTGTCTCCGTAAAGTTGCAGGTGTAGACAGTCTGTAACAATTAATAAATGAAAATTGCGAAATTACTGAATTGTCCCCCACTACCCCCTTCGACTTGTAGCATTCATATTATGGCTATCAGCTTGCTTCGTTCCTCGCTCCATTGCTCTCTTTCCTTCTCTATTTTCTCTGTGAGCTCCCTCACTAATTTATTTTGCTCTTGCTTTTTCTCCTTTCTTCTTTCCTCGCAACTCTCAGATTGCTCTTCACCTTCTTCCTCACATATTTTCTTCATCCCTTTCACTTCCTCTCTCCACCACTGATTCCTTTCCTTCCTTATTTTTCTTTCCAACTCTGCCAAACTGTTTCTCGAGACTCCTCTCAACCTTATTTCCGCCTCCTCTTATCCATGAATACACATTCCCTTCGTTTTGGCTTTCTACATTCTCTTCCTCTGCCATTTCTTGTGTCATCGATCCCTGTGCATTCTTTACTCCTTTTACTTTGCCTTTTTTCATTTTTTTCATCATTCTTTTCATCGGTGGCGACTGCAGCTCATCCTCTTCCTCCATTCTGTTAGTTACTGCTAGTTACTGGGCCAGTAACTAGCCATCTTGCACATAAGAGCTAATCACTGGGCCAATAACGCCACGTTGAACTCAAGAGCGGATCACTGGGCCAGTTACTGGCCCAGTGATCCGCTCGGAAATTTGGCTGG
This sequence comes from Heteropelma amictum, assembly GCA_959613375.1. Lineage (NCBI taxonomy): Eukaryota > Metazoa > Arthropoda > Insecta > Hymenoptera > Ichneumonidae > Heteropelma > Heteropelma amictum. The sequence goes on along the minus strand of OY390726.1, from coordinate 11,635,450 downwards.
AGGAATGATGGTGGAGATGGAACGAGAGGAAAGCTGAAATTGAATCTTGGGGAGAAGAAGGCGGAGGGATGCTGTTCTTTCGTGAAGGCCGAGGAGGACGGAGGCAGCTACGGGGCGGATGAAGGAAGAATATGTCGCATTAATAGATTTCAGGGTGGCTTTTGATAAGGTGTGTAGGGAGAAAATGTTGCGATTGTGGAGTAGAACCAGCCCCATACATTTGCTGTCGAGTCAATTGTTTGTTTAAATCATTTTTACATACATCTTTATTTTTTCGTGTGGAAACAATTGAAATAGAATAATAACAAAAATGTTTCAGTCATGAGTCATCGTTATAAAAAGATTATCATGAATTGCGGCGCTTTTTTTTACTCTCCCAATAATTACCAAGGGTAACCAAGTACGGCAATTCAAAGTAAAAATAAAAAATTCCGTAAATTCAATTTTCCTTCTCGTTTAATTTGAAAAATTGCATTTTCCATTTTTTTTTCTCTGACAAATCGTTGGCGCGAGACTGACTGGGCTGTGAGACAAATTTCTCCTCAAATTGACCACGAGCGTGATTTATTGCTTCGTGTAAGTTTCAAATATCACGGGCTCGAAAACGAGACATTCTTACGGTGTTCTACTTATATTTCTTTTTTGCTACCACCGTTCGGTAAGGGCGGTCAAAAGTTTGAATAGTCGCGAGCAGATGCGTAAGCTTTTCTTGGATCTTTTTTTCTTTTCTATCCCTGATACCCTCAAGGCTTTTACTATCTTCCCCTAACCAGTGGCTCGAAACAGATGTTCATACGAGAGACTTTCTAAAAACGCCCAGTACATTCGTCGTGCTGATAACTCACGAGAAATTTACAGGATCGAAGGAAAAAAAAAAGGAAAACACCCATAGTACCTCAGAAATAGACATTTTTTTTTAACATCTGTGAGCACGTGACCAGTTTGAGGAAAAAAATTAAGTGCCTAACAAACGGTAATTACTCGTGCCTGCGCGTACGAGCAATGGGTAGAAGATTAATTCGAACTTCCGTTTTTCATTTGATGGAAAATTAAGTGGAAATGAAATATGAGAATTTGAGAGAGAGAGCAATAAATTCAACCACAATGTTCATTTTAACATCGAAAAAAAACAACAACAAAATTACATTGTCATAAATACATCATGATTTTTGTTAATTTTCGTGTATTTAATTAAATGTATAATTATCGAGGACCAGCTTACCTGCTACAGGAGACAGCTTTCTCATCACACACCATCGTGATTTCCACTGGAAGAAAAAAGAAAGATTGATTCTTGTCTCCTCTTCATAAAACAAGAGAATCCTTAACGCTGCGAAAATTGATTTTATTTTAATTACGATAATAACTCAGAAAGTTACTGTAGGAGCTTTTGTTCGAGAAACAGGAGAGCTCGTTTGAATAAGCTTATTGTGAATGGAGTTTCGTTTGTGTTGCATTGATAAATAAGATTTAGCTACCTTTCTAGCCACCGGTGGCCCTTCTCGACTTCTTTCATGCGACAAAAAAAAAAGAATAAAGGGTGGCTCATTTGCACCATGCTCTCATTTACTCCCAACCTCGTGATTTTCATTTCTTATTCCTTCGCATTCAGTCACCAGCGACTCTGGGACTTTATTGTGTTTTTTAATAGCAGCCAAATATATCCAATTACCACAATCCATTATTCATTTTTGCAACAAATCATCGAATATACAATTTGAAGAAAAAATACATTGATCGAAAGAAATAAAACACGAAAATCGGGCGTACACGATTTTCTTAAAATTTTGGAAATTTTTTCAATCAATCGTCTTCCCTTTAAATTCTATGGGAGTATGAAAATGTTGGATGGTATTACAAAAGTTTTCCATGACACGATAATTATTTATTAATGTGTAACAAATGATTTTTGTGTTTAAATTTGAAAAAAAAAACATCGTATCTCTTATCATATTCCAACGATGCAAACTTTGAAGAAGATTTGTTTTTCGCGATCTCAAGTATCGTGGAAGTTTAAATAATTGAAGTCCCGTCTCGAGTGATGAAAAATTATTAGCTACTTGATTAATTCATTAATTTCGCATATTTCAGTCGATCAAAATCTCTCTCTAGTGATTGACCTTTGGTTAAAACGTAGCCTCAATAAACTGCGATAGCTCGAATATCAAAGTTCACCATTACGACGTTTCAGCGGTTGGAAATCGATTATTTTAACGACACCTCACTTTTCGATCGTTAGTCGACTTCTTATCGTCAGCGTGATTCATATACAGATATAAGCTGAAGAATTATACTAGTCAGGTATTGAAAAAGGTCGAAAAAAAATGTTCGTTGAAATAAAGATCGAGTTGCATCGCAAATATTTAGAAAAAAAGAAGAAAATTTAATCGAAAAAAATGGCAAATGTGCACACATTAAATAGACCATAGTTCCATTATTATCATTTTCGTAACAATTCTATATTGTACATGAAATGAAAATGATTAAATAAATAATAAATAATCAATGTGAAATGTTGTTTTTTAGTCCAAAATTATTTTCGATTATTGTCGAAATATCGTACGTGGAGGCTATGGCAACATTGAGAAAAAAAGGAATGTAATCGATACAACAGACATGCCGTGATCTTTGTTCGATGTTGTCTGAAAAAATAACCACGATTCACAAAGCAAAGTTGTCATAGGATGTTTTATCAGAGAACAGGTCGATCTTGGATGTTAAAATCGTGTTGGTTGCAGCGGGCGAGAGATACACATTTGTTTGTTCAAACATTCGACATCTTTCGAAACAATATAGTTAAACGGTAGTCCGGCAGACGCAAAGTAAACAGAGAGCCCGATCCCGACATGAAAATTTTTGTTAGGGGAGGGCAAGTTGAGCGGAGAGGGGACAAAAGTACAAGAGCGAAGAGCGAAGGGGAGAAAATAAGGGTCTTGGGCACGAGCCCGCGCTCCGAAAGTACAATAGCCTGGCGCAGCCGGCTTCTGTGCATTATCATTATTATGATTATTACTTTATGCTCTTGTTGAGATGTACGAGGCGTTACATTCTGTCCCCTGCCCCCATCCCTTCGCGCCCCAAACGTCAACGATCCCTCGAACAGGGGGGCATATCCCCGCGTGTCTATAGCCGCTGCACACTCGCGTCTCAATTTGCGATAACAGCACAATGGGACCCTTTTTCGCACCACGTAACGAACGATGTACGATATTTCGCAGGAACGGGGAAAGAAAAAAAACGAAAAAAGGATGAAAAAGGACGCGATTGCGTAAACTCACCTTTTTACCGTCGCGAAATTTTACATTTCCCTCGATAATGCAATTGTTATCCACCATTGTGGTACTTTGCCAATATCTCACTGATAGCAGATGTTATTCTCATCACTGATGAACACTTCACACGCGAGTACTCATACCGTTTCGTCTTTTCGTTTTCTCCTTCAAATTTGTCTACTTCACCAAAACACAATTTACCACCGTTGTTCAGTCCTTGTTAACACGTTTACCTATCAAACCGAGGTATCCATAATTTTATAATTCACGCGGTTTTGAGTACATAAGGCAATACGTCCAAGCATCCATCTTGACTCGGATGATAGGTAAGAAGCAGGAAGGGACGGTAAGAGAACGATGATTATAGTTATGTATCCATGCGAAATTCCAGTCGACCACCATTGGACATTGTTAAAGCTGGCATACGATCTTTTGGAATCTCCGAGTCCAGCTACCACAAAATCTCTCTTCGGCAAAGGCCATTGCGACACTGCCGGATTCTCAACTCTCAACACGATAATTCCACCGCCGAATCTACGGGAAACGACTGATTTCCCATTGGTCGAAGTATTTCCTTTTAACTATCGACCGTAAGCGCTCCAGCGAGCGCCTCCCCCACTCCTTCTACTGTCATCCCGACGCCCACCCCCTTTCAACGTGTCACTGGCGACATCTTGCAGTGTAAAAACGAACTTGCTTGAACATCGAAGTTTAGTTCGCTGTTTTACTGCAAGGTGTCGTTCGCGATATTTTGAAAAAATACTTTACGCATAATAGTATTATATTAAAAAAACATATTCCTGCTGTTACAAACATTTGTATAGAAATTTCAGACTTTTCATAACTGAATATCAATTTCATAAATCCTTTTCTAAAAAGTATCGAACGAAAAGTAATTACGATGATGAGTATTTTAAACGAGATAGTGAATCCTGCAACGTTTCGAAATAACAGACAGTTTCGAATGTTGTGACTCCAGTCGATGATTGTTAAGAAAATACGTGAAATTGAAGTCAATAAAATACTATTTACACAATAATTATACAAACTCTATTATACACCGACGCTCGTCTTTTACGAGCGAGTCAACTTTAAATGACATAACCTAACTCTCGTCAATTTAATTTCCGTCTCGATAAAAAATTATTCGTAAGATCGTAATTTTCCCACTATCTTCACGATAAAAACGTTACGGTTGTGTCATAATGACAAGCATTGAAAAACTGTCTGAAGAATTGTACGAAACGCTTCTCGAATTGAGATATCCTGGTTTGGCTCAAGCTGCTTCGAGAGATATTCTAGAAACAATTCTAACTCATGAGAATCGATTGTCCCTGTTATCCTGGCTTCTCGCGCAAACTTCTCTCGTAAAACCGGACGAATTTTCAAGCAAAACCGAGGAATCGAAAATCATAAAATGGTACACAAATTTAGGAATCTGCAACAATCCCGATGCACTTATGGTGAGTTTACGGTTCCATAAATTCCGTAAAAATAAACCTTTTACGAAAAACAAAAGAAAATGAAATTCATTCACAGGGCAAAGTTCCCATGCAGGAACAAACAATGACTCTCAAGAATTTATTGTTGTTCATGAAAAATGTCCTACTCTCCGGTCCCTCTGATGCTAATTCTACAGATAGATCGCGAATCGTTGACTTAATCAAAGTAAGGTATTCAAATATTCAAATGATACTGCCACTCTGTTCTGGATTCCGAACAAAAAGACTTTTGCGTTTCAGAAAGGCACGAGCGACAACGTCAACATTATGCCTTTGACGTGGGGTTTGGTTAAAAAATTGACTTACAACGAGGCTCTAGAGTATCTAAATCAATGCAAAGAGACTTTGGGTGAAAAGATTATTTGTCCCATTGTATCTATCCACGAGATAAAAAGCGATGCATCCTCCGACATAGTGAGTGGAATTTTTCATTCTCTGTCTAACATTTGAATCGCGTATGGAAAGATAAAAAAACCAGAATGATAAAAAACCATTGTAGACCGCTCTTTCAATCGAGTTTTGTCAAATTTTTTTTCACTCGTCTTACAGACCTTTGATTCCGCAAAAAACTCGGAAGACAACAGTGGGTCCAGCAGAGAAGAATGCGTACAAAAATTTTTACAAGCGTTCGAATCTGTACCTTCGTGGTCAGAATCTCAGAGCTCAGAACCAGTGTCAATTATCATGAAATCAATGGATAATTGTATCGATAGCATAAGTTGTAACATTACGTCACTGAAAGAGGTAAATTTCCGTGAATACTCGAAATTACTCGTAATAGAAAATGACGATTCGAATAACGTATCTCCCGTTTTTTTTTTGCAACTTGCAATGATACTGTGATTATACAGTAAATTGGCCGGTGTTAAGTGAGAATCGATGAATATACCAGTAAAAAAGCTAATTAAACGATTGATGCTTTCCAGACGATCGAATCAAAGGACGAAATCTCGAATTCTGTCGTGATGGAACGAATAGAAAAACGTGATATGCCTTTAGACGATGTAATCGAAGATATCGTCATTGCAATCGAACAAGTCAACTGTTTGCAATTTGGAGAATAAAATAGGATTACTTGTAATTGAATAATAAAGATTTTTTGTAATTTTTGAATTAAACGTCACAATGTAAATATCATTGAAAGCTCGTCCCATCCCTGTTCATTATTTACTGTTTATTTTTTCATTATTTACTTCCAATAATTGGAAGAAAAACGGATCCAGAGGGTTTTACTGCATTATAAAATATATAAACGTTTCTTTACTCAGAAATTTTCATTTATTTTCGGCAATTGAAAAAAACACGTAATGATACATGCTGGTGGACTTAAGACCTAGGACGCTCTTTCTTTTCCTTGTAAAGCGCAAGGAGGGAAACATTGGCGACTTTGACGACCTTGAAACGTACACCGGGAATATCACCGACGGCGTGTCCCTTACGACCAAAACCTGCGACTAGAACCTCGTCGTTCTCCTCGATATTGTTGAGACAACCGTCGCGCGGTACGAACGCGGTGATTTTCTTGCCGTTCTTTATCAATTGTACCCTCACGCACTTGCGAATAGCGGAATTCGGTTGTTTGGCCTCAACGCCACTGAAAAACAAATAATATTTATTAATGGAAGCATTATTTGCGATATTCTTTAAAAAATTTTTTCAATTGTAGAAAAAAATTGTCAAAAAACTGGATTATTTCTAGAAAATGAAGCTACTGAGTCTAAAACGTGTATATCTTTATGTTGAAATGAATTGCAGAAAGTTTTTCCAGTGTTGCTTCGCGAGAACAAAAAGATTTTTTGGATTTTATCGAAAACAATCGCGGCGATGAAACTAATAAAAACAGTCATTTAATAAACAGCAATCTTACACTTTTTCAAGAACGATTCCCTTGGCGTGAGAAGCGCCACCGAAAGGATTGGCCTTCCATCTAGTTCCAAGATGAGCCTTTTTGTAGTCTTTGTCGTTCCACCGTTGGTCACGTCTGTGATTGACGTGCTTTCTTGCAGTACGAAGACCACGAGGTTTACCTGCGAATATAAATAATAATGGTTATCGCGGAAATCGAGCGAAGGCACGTGGAAATGACAATCATAGTTCGTTTAAAATAATATCGATGATTTTTTATTGTAACGAAGGCGTCAAAACACTTGAAAAAACGCGACCACACGTGCGGACGATCAGCCGACTTTCATTCGCATCTCTATGTGGTTCGAAAATATGAAAAACAAGTTGGGACTACGACTCTGCGGAACGCACTCAACTGCAAACGGGTCTGAATATACGAATTTTACCGCAAAATACAATGTTCGATACTTGGGGTAACGAAATAATTAGTAAATAATTACGATACTTTTTACGTACCCATCTTGATCGGTGTACGATTCAACCGGAAGAGAGTTTTACGCCATTAACGGAAGACCGGAGAATCAACCAGTCGACTTTTCGATTATTGATTGGAAACAATTTCGGACATAAGTGATGCCAACCTTGTGTGAATGATTTCCAAAGTCCCCAGGTGCGCTCACTGGCATTGGCTTGGCTCGTGGCATTGGCATTGGCTCATGGCAAATACTTTACGCATGATAATCACGATCATAATTAGTTCCTGCGTTCGATTAGTCATCAATGATTTGAGATACATTACTTGTTTGAAATTAATTGTTACCGAAGCTTGTTCCGAACGTACCCACGAAAATTATTCGAAGCGCGGGAATATTTGATCTTTCAATACTCGTCGAAAATGAGTGCATGCTTTAATTGCATTAATACTTTAATTACACCGTGAATATCCTTCATCGCAAAAAACGTTTCCTGCTTTTATAAATCTAAGATAGTAATAGTGCACGTTTGCGTCACGTCTCCTGCACGTTTACATCCTCGGCGATAAAAAAAATGGATCGATCACGGAATGCGAGAGTTGGCGCTTCAATTTCAATCAGCCAATTAGCAACAAGCCAGCATTTACGTTTGCCCAGCGTGGAAACCGCAACATTTTTCATTCGCGAATGTGTTTGACCTCTGAACGTGACACCTTGATGAGCTTCCGTTTGGCGCCAAAAGCACATGTAACGCTTCGTTGAAACAGGAATAACCAAACGTTCGGTCTTGTTTCGCAGACCTCACTTTTGTTATTAGTATATGCGAGTTGTAACTTCTAGTTCATCACGATAATCCGCAAAAGAATCATCGAGTTTATATTCTCCCGGTTGTCCTTTCGTGAATCATAATCACTGATTGCACGTTGATATCGCGACAATTTTCTATCCGTGCAACAATGAGTCCCAAGAACAAACTGTTCGTTCTAAAGCGAGGTAAGTGTTTATTTTTCAATTGTTTTAAACTAGGATAATACGTAATGACAATAATAATCGTCATGCAATGTAAGAAATGGAATGTAGTGTCCTTCGTTGTTTTTATCGCGTTTGGAAATAAAATTACGATTACGAGCGTAAAAATCGTTATTAAACCTTAATTGTTTTTTCTCAAGATGGACGTAAAGAGGCGATTCATTATGACAAGATCACCTCCAGAATTCAAAATTTGTGCGCTGGCCTGGACATGGATTGGGTGGATCCTGTAAATTATAAATTTTTTTTTGATTATTTTTATTCGCTTATACATGTTATTTACTTGCAAATATCCTCTTGTGGTTCATGTTTTTTTATGTTTTGCGTTCCACCAAAATCATGCAAAATACCGATTCATAGCCTGCCATAACGCTAAAAGTTATCAACGGCCTTTACGCCGGGGTCACTACCGTCGAGTTGGACAATCTCGCGGCCGAAACCGCTGCTACGATGACAACCAAGCATCCTGATTACGCTATTCTAGCCGCAAGAATCGCAGTATCCAATCTCCACAAAGAAACCAAAAAAACATTCAGCGGTAAATTTTTGTTGACCAAACATTTCGTGAACATACATGCTCTTTTTCGCAATCTCGCATTATTTCAATAACGTTCTCTCGAGAAAACATCTGAAGTCTCAAAGAGCGACGGATGATTCAGAGTAACAACAAAAAATTGCAATTTTTTGTCTTTTTTTTATTCCAGAGGTAATGTCGGATTTGTACAACGTCAAAGAAAATATTAAAGGAATAAAAATTGAAAAGCCGCTAATAAGCGAAACTTATCACGACATTATTACACGGAATTCCGACAGACTGAACTCCGCCATTGTATACAATCGCGATTACAATTACAATTATTTTGGCTTTAAAACACTCGAGAGGAGTTATTTGTTGAGAATCGAGGGTAAAATCGTGGAGAGACCGCAGCACATGCTGATGCGAGTCGCAGTCTGTATTCACGGCGACGACATGGACAAAGTTATCGAAACCTATAATTTTCTGTCCGAAAGATATTTCACTCATTCTTCACCCACGCTCTTCTCCGCTTGTACCAGCAGACCACAATTATCCAGGTGAAAGACCCTTGGAAAAACATTTAAAAAAAAACACAGCCTTCCATTTTCTCTTTTCACGAGAGCGATACTGATGGAAAAATGATTTCAGTTGCTTTTTACTGACGATGACGGACGACAGTATCGATGGAATTTTCGACACTCTCAAACGATGCGCTCTAATCAGTAAATTCGCGGGTGGAATTGGCTTGAGCGTCCACAATATCAGAGCGACGGGAACGAAAATTATGGGCACAGGCGGCATATCAAACGGCCTTGTTCCCATGATACGTGTATTCAATAATACCGCGCGTTACGTTGACCAAGGCGGAAATAAGAGGCCCGGCGCTTTCGCCATCTACGTCGAACCTTGGCACGCCGATATTTTCGAGTTTTTGGATTTGAAGAAAAACACGGGTTTGTTCTCCTCGTTGCTTATAAAAAAAAACGATAAAAAATTGAATAATACTATTGAGGTGTATTGTCGAGAATCGCGTGAAGATTCAAACGCAAGTTTAGAACTGTGATTGTCGCAAGATACAATCGCGTTTAGTAATTTAAACAGATTTATAACAAAAAAAAAAGAATTCAAACGAATTTGAAGATACATCATTATCGCGAACAGGCAAAGAAGAGCATCGAGCGCGAGAATTGTTTTACGCACTCTGGATTCCTGACCTCTTCATGAAACGTGTTTTCGAGGATAAACATTGGAGCCTGATGTGTCCTCACGAGTCTCCGGGACTCTCCGATACTTGGGGCCAAGAGTTCGAGGAACTTTACACGCAGTAAGAGTTTAATCCGAAATTCTGATAACCGGTCATTATTATCGTCAATAACGAGGCAATCTTGACATTTTGAATTTTGGAACATTTTCTTTTGAGCGAAAAAAAAAATTGTTTCGTTTTCCATAACAATTGTCGTTATTTTATATCAAGATACGAAGAAAATAACTGCTACAAACGTCAGATACCAGCGCGTGAATTGTGGACGGCTATTTTGATGGCCCAAGTCGAGACCGGTACACCTTACATGCTCTACAAGGATCACTGTAACAAAAAATCGAATCAGCAGAATCTGGGCACGATAAAAAGCAGCAATCTTTGCACGGAAGTCGTGCAGTACTCGAGTCCGAGCGAAGTTGCCGTGTGCAATCTAGCTTCGATAGCCGTCAACATGTTCGTCAATACATCGACAAAAACCTTTGATTTCCAAAAGTTGCTGCAAGTTGCGAAGATCGTTACGAGAAATCTCAACAAGGTCATCGACATCAATTATTATCCGATACCGGAAGCGGAAAAATCGAATCGAACTCATCGGCCAATCGGTAAATAGCGCAGCGTCGTTCTGTCTTCGCCGCTCGACGATTTTCCGAATCATAATCGAGGTCGAATTCCATTCTTTTTTGAATTTTGAATTTTTTCCTCAAGGAATCGGTATTCAGGGGCTCGCTGACGCTTTCTTGTTGATGCGTCATCCGTTCGAGAGCGAGGAGGCACAGAAGCTGAATACGCAAATTTTCGAGACGCTTTATTACGGCGCCCTCGAGGCGAGTTGCGAACTCGCCGAACAGCACGGAACTTACGAGTCGTACGAAGGCAGTCCCGTCAGCAAAGGCGTGAGTGCGGAACTCTCGTTGCGAGTGCGACATTTTTCAAACGATTTTTATCGATCCTGAAAATCCAAATCCATTCGCAGATTCTTCAATACGATATGTGGAACGTGACTCCCACGGATCTTTGGGATTGGGCGGCACTGAAAGAGAAAATAGCCAAACACGGCGTGAGAAACTCGCTTTTGATAGCGCCCATGCCGACAGCGTCAACCGCACAGATTTTGGGAAACAACGAATCCATCGAGCCTTACACGAATAACGTATACACGCGAAGAGTTTTGTCCGGTGAATTTCAAGTCGTGAATCCTCATTTGCTCAAGGATCTAACGGACCGTGATTTGTGGGACGACGATTTGAAGAACGAAATAATCGCGAATCGCGGATCGATACAGGTGAATAAAATAGCTATTTTTTAATATCGAGGCATTTAAAGTGTTTTCTTTGAAATTGTATGATATTTAGGGAGCAGGTTCGGCACGCTATTGCACGACGATACGTATAGTAATAATAAAAAGTAATAAATATCAATACAATATGATGAAAATCACGTCTAATACGTTTCAAATATTCTGCAAGGTTTTTGCTATAGTTTTTTTGACATTTTTAACCCAGGACATCGAGCGAATCCCCGCTGAACTTAAACCTCTGTACAAAACCGTTTGGGAGATATCGCAAAAAACGATATTAAAAATGGCCGCCGATCGAGGTGCCTTTATCGATCAGTCGCAATCGCTGAACGTTCACATGGCTAAACCTTCAATGGAGAAGCTCACTTCGATGCACTTCTACGGCTGGAATATCGTGAGTAATTTTTCCGATGCGATTATAACAATATCACAAATAATTTCAAACTCCTTTGCACTTTTTTTTCACATTGAAAATGTTATTATTTTTTTCGATCATTGATTATCCGAGAATCTTATGTACAACCTTGAGACTGGTGAAAAAATGAAGGGACAAATTTCAATTCGATAATCAGCGGTTTGAGGAGGATAGAAGAAAAGTTTGAATTTTTTTTATCGTTCGTCTATGGAGGATTGAAAATAGAAGATGTCGTTATTCCGCCGAACTTTCATTGATTTTTCGTCTCGAATTAAAGTGGCGCGAGTATCGTTCGAAATTCGTAGTTGGAGCTTCCTGAATGTTCTTCTTTTTTTCATTTTTATCGCACAGGGTTTAAAAACAGGCATGTATTATCTGCGAACAAAACCAGCGGCAAATCCGCTGCAATTCACCGTCGACAAATCGAGACTTCCGAGCGTGAAAACGCCAACGAAAGATACGCCAACGAAAACCGAAAATGGAAGTTTGGATGCCGTATTCGTTTGCTCCCGCGACAATCCCGACTCGTGTTTGGCCTGTAGTTCGTAATTCAGTGAAAAGTTCCACTTTTTATTCACGCGTTAAGCATCATCACAGAAAAAAAACGAAATTTCAAAGCTTAGCTTTGAAATACCGTCATTACGTACTTGTAATTAGTCCATAATAATCTAAAACACGCAACGTTTCTCTATTTTGTAAGCTTTTGAAGAGAAAAAAAAAAATAAGTTTTTCCACCGAGTTTTCCGATCGCAGTCGAGGCGTCCGAGAAACGGGCGTCTCTGTCGGGGTTATCATTTTTTATTTTAATATTGAATAAAATTCATACGTTAATTTATAAATAATTTCAACACCATTTTATTTTCCAATCCACTTCCGCGTGCGTTGAGCGATTTTCTAGATTTAGGAATGTTTTCTTCAAGATCGATTTTTCGGTCGTGAGAAATTTTCCAAAAATTCTTAATTTCAGTATGTCGATATTCAAATTGAATAATTATGTTCAAATGAGATCGAATTCAGGTAGGGAATTTCTAATAAATTTCCGGTTGATAAGCAGGTTCGTTAGATTTTTATTTCTCATTGTAAAAAAAAATTATATCGCATTATATCGATGACAGAATTATATCGGTATTACGTCGGAGTTCATCCTCTCGTTCAGAAATCTTTCGCAATGTCGTTTTGATAATTACCGCTCGCGTTGATTACGTCGAAATCACACGTGATTTAAAATTCGTCTCGTAGGGTTTTTCTGAAAAAAAGGTTTTTCGCAATCTCGTTCATTTTTTTTTATCGTCACGCAACATCTTCGTATCTTCGCTGGTTTATTCATATCGGATGTATATTATGTACATTGTGAAGGTAGAAAGTAGGTTGCCGTAACTTCCTTGTAAAAATCGAAAAATACGAAAACAAAATAAGCAAAGTAGATGATTAGAAATTATCTTACGACGAAAACGCGCCATCTACCCGCATCGAAGCGAAGGGCAGAGTTTTTATCCTCGAAATCATCGGAATGGCAAGCAATCGATTAATGCGTTTCTTTACAAAGAATTATTATAAATCACGAAATAATTCCGATTTGCCAAGAAGCCAAGAAATATATTTCGGCACTTTGAAAGAAGGTTAACGAACACAAACACTCCAATTCGATTTTGCATCAATCGATCGCGAGTTATTTCGTAATAATTATACACTGCACGTAATCGAAAAAAATGCAATTTTTCTCGACAATAACTGAAGGGATATCATTTTCATTAGCATTTATTAGTACGTACATGTATGACTATGCAGAAGGAAAAAGAGACGATAGATTTTTCACTTTCCGCAAGATGAGGACGATTTTTTCAAGTTTCAATTTATAGTATTAATAGTCATTCGTAGACCCAGCACCATATTTTGTTTTTTTTTTATTGATTTTTTCTTCGTTTAATTTTACCTAGATAACTATAATCACAAGCACGCGTAGAGGATCTGCGATAATAAGAGGATTCATCGGATCGCCGATTTTTCGAGATTTATTCATTGCTCCACAATTTTTCTCCAGTAAGGCGAATCGACGATCAGATTGAATCTTCCATTCGATTGTTTTTTCTCTTATCAATTACGAGGTATTTTATGGATTAAAGGCATCGCCAGAAAATTCTCTTTCGTTCAATTTATTCGCTTCTCGTTATTTCCTCCGATCGTGAAGTGACACTAGAACAATTTTTACGCGCCAAACTCTACAGTCCCACTCGTTGCTCGCGTAACTCGGGTTTTCATGATGAAAAAATAATTTAAACATTTTTCGCAAAGTTCACGAAGTACGGACGGGTGTCCTGGGATATGTCACTGAAAAAACGAGTGGCAAGTGGAAAGTTCAGCGAAATAGGGAAGAAGCGAAATAGGCTGGGAAATTCGTGAATTATGGGAAAATCTCAAAAATTTCAGGACTCGAGGAATGCTTTTTCACATCCGAGAGTACGTGAATATTAAACCGAGTTAAAACTAAATTCTTCAGCAAGCTTTTCGTGTTATTTGATATTCTTTCACTCGGCATTTTTTACAATCTTCTCCTAAACATTTTCATAGCCAAATATTTTTAATTCGTTTACATTTTTCGCCGTTATTTTGTTACTTATTCCTATCGATCCATTATTTATAATTGCAGGCAATTTATCAAAGATCTTGCTGTATGGTCGAACGAAATGTTTTTTCTATTCCGTCACACGTATGTTCGCTTATTATTTTAGCATTGAAAAAACGCGACAAAAGTACGATGAAAATCTCACGTGAATTAACAGAAAACATTGATAATACAAAAATGAAAAAAAAAACATATTTTCGTTATGTTGGGGAAATGCAAACTTTGACCGAGCACAGCCGCAATGGTTTGTCGATCGTTCTTTCTCCTCTAAATAGTACGAATTAATTAACCTTCCCCACCACATTTTGCGTACACTTTTCGAAGATATTGAGGCGATTGATTTTTCGTCTTTATAAAATCCTAGTCTTTTGATTACAAAACTGCAACGTACGCGTTTTACGATATTTTTTTTCCTCTCTTCAAGGGAAAGGGCTATGTTAAGGCAGTGTTTTCGTAGTTCCGTCTGTCGTTTGTTTATGCGTGTTTATACGCGGAGCATATACCGCGTTTTGCCTCGATCGCGAAACAATCAATTATTCTTCTGGATTTCTTGCCGGGATGGACCACATAACTCGAAAAAATCTATGCAGCCGATGATTTTTGTATAGAAAAACTGTTGAACGTCAAAAACACTATCGTCCATTTTTATTATCGCACTGAATGCCGGATCGATTACAATTTTTGTTAGTCTTCTCGTCAACCGGGATTCTCGCATGCGTTCGTAAGCTTGGAGCCGACGATTAGGCCCCCTCGTTGGATCTGATAAAATCCATAATCGCGTTTTTGCAAATCTGATCTTTGATCGTCGGTATAGTTCGAAATAATTGAAAATCATCAAATCTGCATTTCCGGTTCGGAATCATCATGGAACCACGATGATCTTCGACCATCGGTCAGTCGTACGTTCTCGCTCTCGGTGTATCTCGCTGACCTTGTGAAACTCGTTGAAATGCCAGCAGGTCCAGGACGCGTTCCCGCGTCGAAGCTCGCCATGACCTCGACCCTGTCGCCCCTTCTCACCGCCAGTGGCGTCGTTTCCGCCGAGCTCGGTCCGCCGTCTTCGTTACCCCACGTTGGCAAATTTCTGTTCGGGCCGGCCCATTGGCTGGCGAATTCCGAAGCGGATCGTCCGATGCTCGGTTGACTCAGCGATCTCATCAGCGAGTCGGCTTCGAAGGAGCTGAGACTCGTGAGATCGTCGCGATCCACCCTGACAAAGTCGCGGGTCATTTCCGACATCGATCGAAGGTCGGTCGCGCTTCCCGATCTCATGGTCGAGCTAAGATGTCTCATGTGACTCTCGTTCGGCAAAAGAACGTCACTGGGCCGTCTCGAGTTGTCGTGAGTCCGCAAAGTGCTACCGCCGTCGCTCTCGTACTCGTAAAGCGTCGGTAAGGAAGATCTCCGGGATCTCGTATCCCACTCGGAGGATTTACTGCGTTTGTAGCGCTGTCCGCCCTTCCAGTGGGACGAGGACGACGTCGAGCCCGGCGGCGGACTGAGGATCCTGATGATCACGTCCCACTTGGTCGGCGGAAAGAGCGTTGTGTATCTCGCGTCTTTCCTTATCAATTCGTAATCCTCCTTGACGACGGCTTCGGTCAACAGAGTGCGAAGGGTGCTCTCGCTCGTTATTATGTCGCGCCATCTTCGTCTCTCGTCGTCGGTCAATTCAGCCGCGTATTGGGGTTCCAGTACGCGCGCGAGACTGAAAAAGTTGTTGCCCGATCTCGAGCAATCCGACCCGCCGCCGTCCCTCTCGTCGGTCGGTAACATACCGTGACCGGGCCTCGAGGGTATGTCGGCGCGGGTGTTGTAAGTCGGATGAATCGTGGCGTCATCATCGAGATGCATCGAATGCGGTCTGTGAATGAGGGGCTCGTTCGTTATCGTCAGATTCGAGGCTGAACTAACGTCGGAGAAGTTTTCCCACTCCGGTGGCGGCGGTGGTAGCTCCTCCGTCGGATAATTACGTATCGTAACGTCCCACTTTGGATCAGGCAACGGCTTCGGCCTCGCGTGATACTCGGTAACCTGGCGACGATGTCTCTCGACGTCCTCGATGGTTTTTTTCTCGGTTACCGTGCGCAGGAAAACATCGTCGACCTCGTGCGTCGTGATCTCCGGGCGTCTCGTCGCCACTATCGGCTCGACCAACGGTTCGGCGTTTTCACGCTGAATTTCCCGATGTTGAACAGCCGCGTGCGACGTCGGAGCTATCGGCGGCGGTGGCGGCGGCGTCGGAGCCAATATATTGGCGACGCGATATTTCGCGTGCGACGAATCCGTCACTTCCGTCAGCATTTCCGTCTCCGTGAACTCCGTCAAGGTCGTCAACGAGCGCGGACGATGAATCGTTGGTCCTACACCGGAAGCCGGCGAACTCAGGCTCTCCATCGTGTGGCTCTCGCGCTCCGCCTGCTTCCGCAGGATCCTCGAGTAAACCGGCGGTGTTTGCTGCCGGGATATCGTGTTGCTCGGTGGCCCGTGGAGCTCCGGTACGTACGAGAACGTCGTCATACGATGCATCGGACTGTCCATCGACCTCGTTGTCTCCTCGCGCTCCAATATCGTCGTCAGGTTTCTCTCGAGAGCCGTACTCGCGTCTGACTCTGATGGCAGCGGACTCGGCGGCGGCGGGGGTGCTCTCTTCACCCTCATTTGCACGTCGAACTTTGGCTCCGTCGTCACTGCCATCGGATGTCGCGGTATCGTTCCTTTCGTAGACTTCGCCGTCGCCATTATCGATGTTTCGGCGTCCACCGTTGTCTCGGAATAAATCGAACTCGAGGCTCGCACCTCCACCTGTTGATTCAGAGACTGATGATGCAAGAACGCCTTGTTCACGTACGAACCGGCTGATGAGACTGGCAATGATCTTACCTCGTCAACCTGCAATCATTGAAGGTAATTAGAGGTCTTGCGTCACGGAGACGCGTAACGGTGTAGGATTACACGTGGCGCTTTTTTTTCGAATTCAATGGAAACAACGAGACGACGAAAATTACAGTCGACGAAGAGAATATTCCTCCTTTGTTCTTCCTTGGATTTTCTTTCGTAATCGTAGAAAGAATTGTGCGCAAAAAACTGAACGTCGTTATTCAGCTCGAGTTTAGAACGATTCGTGAAAGAATTTTCCAAAACCCCCTGGACAATGTCGAACGACAATTTTCCGTTTTTGATTTAGGATAAATTTAGATTTTTGTTGGATAAAAATCGCGCGAGAACTTGGACTTGATGTCCTGCGGTGGAATTCTTTAATCGACCATGACAGTTTCTCGCTTTTTCTCACATCCGGTTGTGGTTTTAGTATCGACAAGGATGGTGTACTTGCCTCGATTCCCGCTTCCGAATGACTTTCGCTAGGATAATCGCTCGGCAATGTATCGGAATGATCGATGACCAGGTTAGCTTCGCTTCCGGAGGACGAAGGCGCCGCGTGAAGCAACGCGTGCGCTCTTGGTATCTTCAGGCCTTCGAACATGGATATGTTGCCGAGCGAGGAGCCTGATAACTTTGTTATCTCGGATCCTGTTCCACTTCCGAACGGCTGGCGGTGTATCACACGCACATTTCGTCTCTTCATGCAGAGATACGAGCAGCCGAGTCCGAGCAACAGTAGGGCGAGAAAAAGAAGGGCACAGATCGTCAATAGAATCTGAAAACCCTTGAGCGGTGGCTCGGCGACGGGCTGAAGTACCGGAGGGCCAGCGACGCTGCGACAAAAAATTTCAAATTACAGTTTTGCCCCGAGGATCCACATTTATTTTTCACATTTTCTCTTGCGTAAAGTTTTTTCGAATTTCCTCAGATTGCTTTCTTTTTTTAAACAATTCGATTTTCGTAGTCAAGTACGCGAAATTTTTATTCCGTTTTGTGGTCGTTGGAACAATGCCCACCGCACATGCTTCATGCTGAAATTTCAATTTCTGGATCCATCCTTACCCACGGCAAGGTGATAAATAACGGCAATCGCAAAACGCCATAAAATTTATGTTTCGTCGTTACAATCGGAGATTAACGATTCGTCGTAAAAAAATGTGTATGTATGTGGTTAACAGCTGTTTGCTTGCAACTTACAACAATCCTGGATCGGCGATGCCTGGTTTTGGCGTTACAGGAGGTGGGTATCTGCAAACAATCGTGATGACTTCATCACCGTCCATCTCGAGACCGGGATGAAATCTTACGACGATATTGTTGGTGAAGACGCGTTGGGGATCTTGCTTGGTCCCGCAACCTGTGAAAAAAGCAATTTATATATTCGCATTCGTTTTTTTGAGCGTTGAATCGGAGGGAATGAGCCGATGTATAAGCCGTGTGTGCGAATCGATAAAATCGATGTGGACATTGCGAATTAAGGGGGAAAAAAGTATGCAAACCTTTTAAAGGGAGCTCAAGAGTCGCGTGATCCAATCCGCGTCCTTTCACCATGCAAGCGCTGTTACGATCGAAATCGGCATAAGCCAAACCGTAAAATGGCTCTTCGAATTTTAATTCCACTTCCATACTGCCCTGTCCGCAATTTAAACATGCCTTTGTGCGATTGAGAGATATCATCGGCTGTATGTCATCGAGTTTAGTGACCTTGCCGTCGAGGACGGTGCTCGGCGGCAGTCCCGGCTGATACTCGATGCTGTTCCCCTGCAACGCGTAATTGCTCTGCGACGAGACTCCATGGAGTCCCAGTGCGCAGAACAATAACGTCAACTGCGGCAACATTGTCTGCAAAAGAAGGAAACCAAAGTTAGACACTTTGCGGCACAAGTTTCTCGCTGAGAGCTTCGATTTTCTTTCGAGATTTTTCTATGCACCCATATTTTTGAGTTTTTACATCGCAAAGTTATTGATGGAACGATTGATTTTTAATCCTGCCGATTTGATGAATGCTTGGGAGGATATTGAGAAAATAGTGTTTTCTAAAAATAACGCGATATTCGTTATTTATAATAGGTCTGCGTTCGTTTCAATTTTATGAAAGGAAAATCGATACGATTCGATATTATACTTCCTCGATGTATATTGAAAAAATTCAATGCCATAACTCGATTCTCGTTTACCCAGATGGTATTCCTGCTCGGTTTCGACTTTCACTCTCGATAGTGGAATGTTATTTGCGCTATATCTATACACATTTAATATAATTACACCCATAAATGCGTATATGTTTATATATATATATTTAGAAGGATATACATGTATATACACACACACACTCGCGGAATGTGCAAGGACGTTGAAACGTTCGGTGTAAAAAACCGTCTCTAAAGAACTCTGCCATCTGGGGCACTTTTATCGAAGAATTCCATGTCTTGGAAGATTATAACCGCCAGCTATATAAAATATCGGTGTCTATTAAACTGGGAAAAAGAAGGAAATAAAAAATACGAAAGCCTGACAACTTTTGCAAATTTTACGAGTCTCACGATTTTCGAGAGAATTTCGGATCGAATGGAATTGCATAGAATTGAAAATTGCAATTTTCTTGACGTTTCTTTGTCGTCACTTTGCTCTGCTTTTGTACAACGCCATAGATTTATTCCCAAGTTCTCAGGAGAATTCCTTTGCTCTTGTAGCTCTCGAAAATTATACTACGAGCGAGAGAGAATTCATGCTTCGTTACCCAGGGAGCACCGTTATGGTAAAAAAAAACAGAACAACAGTCGGCTTGGCGGAAAAAAAAGTAATGAGACGTTGCTCGGAAAATGCACCGCGGGGAACTCCGAGTTCCGAAGGGGAGACGAAATTGTCGGTTTTTCGAAATTTGTATAGACAAGGAATTTATGAAAATTCACGTAGAACTTTCGAAAATTTCTTGCGCACTGTTGGATAATACTGGAGAATTACGTTTTTTAAACATACGAACCTCAGTTTTGGGTCAAAATTGCGCGTTTCCGTACGCACACACCCTCGTTCCTTTACTCGGGCGGTTATCACTATTTCAGCTTCATCATTCGAGTCTGTCCTGAGCTCTACTGCGAAATTAAAAAAAAACAAAATTAGTTACTGCAAAATAACACATATTCGAGATAAATTGAGGTAATTGTCTCGCTGAAAGTGTTCTCTTGGGTATTTAAAATTCAAAGTGCAGGTTCGGGACGTAATTGCATAATCACACTCAAAGTTAGAGCGACAGAAAATTGAACATTTTATGGGATAATTCTGCACAACTGTTTGTGACGGATTTTTTTTTTAATCTCTATAATTTTCATCGCCCAGTATCGGAGATATAATAACAAATTACAGAATATATAAAAAATAAATGAACAGTCCTATGATATAATATATATAATATTTTACGTTTAATATGTCGTTCGAACATCCGGCAAATTACCCAAACGTTTGCACACGAGTTAGGCTATTTGTCGATCGCTGAAAGAAAAAGGGAATTTCGTTTTGGAGGAATCGAGTGATTCGTGAAATAATATATTCCCGTGATGTTTAGATTATCTTTCTTATACCAGGCGACAGCCTCCGTTTTTAAAAATACTGTTTCGAGAATTTTATGAGTAATCCAATGACGTGAGAAAACTCGGTAATCTCGACGAATCTTTGGACTGCGACCAGTCGTCTGGCTCGGAATAATTTCTTTATTAGACACGATGTTAAACGCTATCTGCGCTCGTCTTCCATCATCATCAGTACAGCGATGATTTCCTACGAGTAGCAGGCCGGCCTTCGTCGTTTCCGGTCCCATACACGATCAGTGACTAGACTAGACTAGACTTGTATGATTTTTAGCACGTCATCGTATCGTTTTGTACGGATCGATAACATTTTTAATTGCAAATTCGAGGATTGCGAGAGCGAGACACCAATTCTTGATACAAAAAAGACCTTTCTTGTCATTTTGCGATAATCGATTATTAGAAATATTTCATATTCATTGGGGATGAAAATTAAGATGGAAAAAAATGCAATTCTGGTGCATTCGTTGGTCGATTCGTTCGGAAGGAAGTTCGTCTTTTTTTGACGAATGAAAAATAAACCGACGATGAATCGCTGAAACTTTCATGTCTTCGTTAAACATCGATAAATGATTGCCGCCAATGTTCCGGAGGTTTGAGAGATTTTTGTTCATCCCTCTATTTGTACAAGGCTATTATGGGGATTGAAAGAAGGCGGAGAATTTGCGAGTCCGTGAAACAGGATTTTGACACACAAGTCCATGCTGTTGGGACTCTGTTTAGCATACTCGTTCTGTTCCATTGCTTTTGATATCGATATACCGTATACGGTCCACCTTCGGTGTTCCGTGACAAGCGGGAAAACCAGCTTTTTGAACGAATCAATCGAGCGTAAAATAAAATGTGTATCCATGAATCATAAAACTAATATCGCGTCGAAAATACTAGATTCCTCGTGAAAATATTTGACTTTATTTCAGATCGAAAAAAGAAAACTATAATGACCGCGATTAATAACTAAAATTCACGTGGAGGGCGTTGCATAGATTTAAAAAAATTCACATTTAAACGAAAAATCCTTTATATTTTTCTTCTCCGCGACATGCCACGGGCACACCCGTCCTGTTGCTTCTCAGTTTCTCCTCGCCCTTTTTTCGTTTCTCCATTTCGCACACCGATTTTCTCCTCTCTCCTTTTTTGTCGCTATGAAAATTCCTCTCCTTCTCTCATTCTTCTCTTGTATATCATTCTCTCGGCGAGTTCTCGCATCCTTTCCGACTTTGAATTCCTCGCGATATTTCATTGCCCATTACTCATTCCGGATGCGTACACAGCCGTGCACGGGAAGATGTACTTAAATTCTTCGTACACGCGTTCGAGTAATGGCGAATGGGATTTTGCCGATGGAATAATATTGTGTGTGTGTGTGTGTGTGTTTGGATGTCAGAGAGAGGAAAGCTGAGGAAGAGATTGCGTGCTGTTCAACCTTTAGCGACTGTGTATAGTTACCAAACTGAGAGAGTCCCTTTTCAGCGAGACCAAACAAGCAGGATCGCTTATCTCTTTGCAAACTCTTCGATATTTACAGTTATTAGCTTTTTTACCAAAAAAAAAAAAAAACACAGAAATCCTACAGTAACATTTCGATGGAATCTTTTTTTAGGGTCTATGACGCGAATTATTCGAGCAACAAAATAAATGACAATGCCAATTTCGCGCACTCGGGAATTCGACGATGTTAAAAAGTTACTGACAGAACGTGAAACATTTTTTTTCGAAAATTTTCGAAAAAACTTGTTTTCCTGTTATTAATAAAATTGTTGTTCCTCAATGGCACGTGAGATTCCGTTCGAGCTTTTTATATCTATCCGTTGTACGAACGCGATCGTGTTTTCTCGGTTCTACGATTACATTGAAATTTCACGATGAATGAGGAACCAGAAAAATTGATAAAAAACATTGATAAACATACGAAGGTTCAACGAATGTGGAACGACAATTCGTATCGCCTTACGACATTCGATTAAATAACCATCTTGCGTAAGATTGTGAAATAAAGATGCAACCATCGTTGATTTCGTCGAATTTTTCGATTCTCATCAACGAGAATTTATTACGAGCTTTTGAGAAACTTGTCACATTCCGGCATGCGTCGCTTACGTTACTCGTGCCGAAATAAAATTCGTATTTCGACCTCATTCGGCACAACCCAGTGACGTTGTTTCGTCGTTCGATGGAGTAACTGTAGCAAAATGAAATTGGAGTAAAAATATCAAGTATACTCGGCGATATAGCGTGAAATTCGAGAAAACGAAAAATTCTCACCGTGTCGCTGCGATTTTACCGACGATTAATTTTCGTACGTTTGCAAAATCGCAGCCAACCGGCCCGCTGGAGTCGATCTTTGAAAATCCGTCGACTCTGTTGAGAATACATCGAGGCGAGTTTCGTGCCCACGCGTTCGAGCCTTTAAAGTCTTGGAGCTACGCTCAGATGGAAACTCGTGTTATAAAAGGCGAAAAAAGGAGAGACGGCTGTGTGCGAGTGTTTCACATGGCGCGTCGATCTTGTTGCGCAAACGCCGCAACTTGACTTTCACTGGCGTGCGGCTTTGCGCTCAAACAAGGTGTACACATATATATACATAATATATCTACATATGTATATATATGTATGCATACACATATCATATCAGCATAAGACATTTCACGTCAAGTGACTCAGACGATTGACAGCGTCGCCAAAAATGGCTCTTCGTTCTCTCTTTTTTTTTCTTGAAGTACTTTTCGATGTTAAAAAAATATCAATTCCTCGAGCTGCCCATCGTGTCACGAGGAAGGAAAAAACAACGACGATTCGACGGATTTATTTTTCAATTCCTTTCCTCCCTCGAGAGGCTCGTATTTAAGGTGTGAAAAACGTCGTTTCTTCCTCCTTTGGAGTACTTTAAAACAGTTTTTCTCAATGAGAAACTTTTTCTCCTTTACACTGAATGCCCCATATGTGATTGCGTACTTATAGGCATAAGCGTATTGAGACATACACATGATGTACGTTATCGTGTTCGTCATTCGCCAATTCGACTTTTTTCACTCGGCTGCAAATCGTTGGTTTATAGTCGATAAAAAATGTTGGATAAAGGGGAGTAATTCTTCAGAGCCTCGTCCGACGATCAACGCGAGATTTTTTGGACTTTTGAGAATTCAATCGTCTCTCATGCTTGTTACATTCATCAAATTTCGTAAAAACTGTCGATTCCGCATCGAGCATGATTCTTTTGCATGGAGAAATTTGCGCATCGGTGGGAAAGATTTTTTCGAAATTTCCTCGGATATCATAAACGAGAAAAAGAACGAAAATCTAAAAAGAGCAAAATTTCCATGTGGTCAAAGTCGAAGAAAAGAGTATCGCCATTCGGAGCGGGGTTAATGACATTTTTGAGTAAAGTTGCCTTGTTCCAATATTTTTAGAGTCTACGAAATACGAATTTGGAGCGCACCGAATTTCAGTGGTCGTCGAAAATAAGGGACACCCTAATTTACATGTACATTCGTTTGTATCTTTCCGAACGATAAAAATCCACACACGCGTGGAAATGTCCGTGTAGAATTCAACGAATATACGCATTCGTTGGACTAGCCACTCACATTCGGATCAGTACAATCACTTTACGTGAATTTCAAATACAATACATATGATAAGTGTGTGTATATACATATATATACAACAAAAGTGATAGTACAAGTGTTGGTAACAACTCTCACGTCACGTAATTGCGTTCTCGCAGAGCGTGTCGAGGACAACCGCGCCCGTGTATAATACCACCCATAGCTTCGCGATATACCCGGTGCCCTCGCTGTTTTCCCCTTCGTGCCTCCACAAAAACTCGCGTGCGTATCCCACATCAGAAGCGACGCGCACACCGCGTATAGACATCAAGCTTTTGCTACCGCGCTTCATTCTCGAGGCCCGCCGTTTGTATACGCTTGAAAACACTCACGTTCGATTGTTTTCGCTCGTTATCATGCACTAACCACACGGTTAAACGTTTTCACCGTTAAAATTCACTTTTGTTCTCGATGCACAATATTTTATTATTTTCTTCCATCGCAAACTGTACACAGGGGCTCGATGAGATGGAGTACGAAGGAAGTTGTACAAAAAAAAGCGTAATTCGTCTGTGATTTTATCCGGGATTCGCGTAAATTGCTTTCGATTATGATTGAAATAATGCGGAAAATCGTTTGAATGGAAACTTTGTTGCAAAGGTGCGTTATCGTACTATCGTTCTACTTTTACGTCGCTCGGCAGTCGCGCTTGATAACTGCTCGTTTTATCGACTGAATGAGATGAACAACGAAGAAGAAGATGAGACAATTCGGCGCGAAAAGACTTTATTGTTCGTTAATAATTGAGGGATGTAACTCGTGATTCGGCGGAGAAAAATAAGAATTGTCTGGCTTACTTGTCTCATGCTGGCGAAACGAAAAATGTACAAATGTACGAGACACTATTGGAGATTGAAACTTGCATCTCTGATCACGTATCTGCGAGTTAAAAAAAATGAACGAGAATGACCTAAAAACTATGGAAAGATGAATGAGGAGGTTGTGTACTTTAGAAAATGAAATTCAACATTTCATGACAATTTTTCGTGCCGATTTTCGATTTGCGAAAAGTCTACGAATTTTTGAAAGCCATTTTTGATCGAGACGGAAAATTGAAAGGTACGATTGAACCATCTATTCCATCTACGATTATTTTTCTTTCTTCATCATTTCACATTAACGAGCGTTTGCGTTGGCGCGCGAGTTTTAAGGGCAACGCAAACCCGGGGATTCGAGAGAGTTCATCTCGGCAAGAGAGCGAACGACATCGGTCCAAGCTCCTGCGTGTGTACTCGGACCCACGCACGTATATTCTTGCGCGGAGAAGGCTGACGTCATCGCTGGACACGAGAACCAAAATGGCGGCTGGAACGCGCAGAGACGTGGTTTTTATAGGAGAAAACGAGTCCTGGCTGCGGCACCGAGAGCGTCTATGGGAGACAGCGCAGCGTCGAGAATTTTAAATCGACAGGACACACCACTCTCTCGGAGCAGGATCCGCGTGCAGCAGGACCGGTTATTCCGCAAGTTTCTCGTGTGGCAAAACGCGCCGTTGTCCAACGCGAGGATCACGAGGTAAGCACCGGGGGGAGGAGTCGAACGGTGAACAACAAAATGTAATGTTACTTTGAGAAATTCTCGAGATTCTCTCAACTATACACGCCTGACAATATACACGATATGATTTGCCAAAGCAGCTAGACCACGCGCGCAGCTAAACTTTCATTGCGCGAGTCTCCGCACGCAACTTTGGAAACACGACTCCCACGCGATTTTTTAAAAGCTCGTTTTCCTCGGGATATCAGTTGTCGAGGGAGACTATATTTTCTTCTTTATTCGTTTTCCGACACAGAAATACGACTGCTCGTAAAGATACATCGTTCTGTTATGAAAATATTGAACATTATAATATAAAATCATAATATGATATGAAATTATGGTATTAATTTTACTGTGCAAAATACTCGGTATTTCCTAAACATTGTTTTTACTCATTTTTTTTTTTATAAAACTAGAAATACATGTCACCAAAAATTACAATGTTGATACAACAGTTCCTAAATGTACAGAGCTGATTTGCATATAATTATATTAACGATGGTACAGATTCGGTAAAATAGTTTTTTTTTCGTGGGAGATTTTTGCGAGCGGATATCGCTGGAAAATAATTCGGAAAGACTTATGGTTTCTCTACATCGTTGGCATTGGAAGTTTGCAATGTTTTCGCGATTGGAAATACTTTTTTTTCGCTGTGACTTTACAACGGTAGGGAAAAAATTCAAACTCGCTGGAATCCGTTCGGAGGCGAAGAATTTGCTTGAGTCTCGTCAGTTCGCTGCCAGGTATATAAATTCAAACGGGATCTATATAGATCGTAATGTGGGCGAGTAAATACGCGATGAAATGGCGAAGAGACTCGAAGCATCTTTTCACTCTGAGACAGAGAGCAGGGAGCGATTCGCTAACCAGCACCGAGCAGTGAGTTCGACGAGTGTACATACAGAGGCGTGAATTGAATCGATGAAGAAAAAAAGATTGAACACGAGCACGAAGGTGAATCCGCTCGATTTGAATATCACTCGATCAAGAGGAGAAACAAAACCTCGTACCCGTTATTCGTCACGCGTGTCCTTGAATTCATAAAAAAAACGCAGCAATGACGTAAATGGTCAAACAGATTTAACGATACACATCGTTGGCAAAGAAAACAATCGTCTCAATCCGTGTTTGACAAAATTTAACAAATTCCAAATTCACATTGAATTTCAGCGACCTCGAAAACTGTATGATACTTATTTTCATGGAACTCAAAGTATTTTTGTAATTCTTGTCCGCCGTATTAGCACCGCAATTTTAAATTCAGAAAATCAATTACCATATTCACGGTCAAGGGGTTGAGCACATTTGTAAATACCGATCGTTGGAAATATATGATCTCCAAAAAAAAATTTCACCTAATTAGAATCGTACGTTATTCGCGAGAAATAAAGAGCAAACCGAGTACGCATATCGCTTTCTGATCGTTTTAAAGAGCTGATTGTACGAATTTAGCAAACACTCTTTTTAAACCAGTTTCCGGAATGCTTGTAAAAAATTGCTATAAAAAAGCTCGTATGAAAAACCACCCTAGTGAGGCACACAAATTCATTGAATCTTTCCTTCTTCTCTTTCTCTCGCATCGTATCACACTCCATGGGGTCCTCTCATACCCTACGGGGGAACTGAAATACCTCACACCTTCTCCCTCGAGTATTAATTTTCTACACCAGCGATCATATCGTTAAAAGCAATGGCGATTCTTCACAGGAAAGAATCTGCAATTTATTGAAGCGGCAAATGTTTTAATTGAGCTGAAAAATGAAAAAAATTTGTAATATTTATTATCCGATAATTGAAAACTTTAACATTTTGATTATTGCGAATCGAAGCATCGAATCACAAAGTCGTACGCCAAAAAAATTGATCAAGAACGAATTTTCAGTAAAGAACCTGCAATTTACAATCGTCATTGTTATTATCTGGCAATTGAAATGATTAATTCATTGATTATTGCTCATCGAATCAACAAATTTATTCCGCCATTCAAAAGAATAAACACAAGGAAAGAGTGATCGTTTACAACGTTGTCCTCGATGTTTTTTTGGTTGCAATACTTTCCCCTTTTCCCTACTCTGTACTTCTAGGTCAATTCCACATTGTTTGTACGTTCTCTCGATTCCCTCTCGGGCCGAATTGTCACTGAAGAAAAATATCGACAACGCGTAAACTTTGCGTTTATTCTTTCACAATCGTTGCCTCCTCTTCCTGTCAATTTTTCCCTTCTCTCTTTCTTCATCCTCCTACCGCCAGAAAAATCTCAAAAACGCGTCCAACATTGTTGCATCCTTCGACAATTTTCAAGCCAAGTTGCATGCAATTTCGAGGCATTTAAATATTTATACAATATCATGATTAAGATTACTCTCATAACTAGTTATTTGATCTTTCTGCACTTTCACGTTATTATTATTATTATTATTATTATTGCACACCGAGTCTCTTGAAAAAGTCGTCGCGAAGATAATTAAAATAAAAATATATGTGCATGTTTGCCTGTAAAGAAGTGGAAAGAATTTACGATGTAATTTCTGCTCCATAACGGTCCAGTCTACTCACGATTGCCTTTCCAACGTCGAAAACACGCATATAATTATAATAATAAAAAAAATGTTAATAACGCCGATAATAATAACTGACTGACCGAATCTTGTGGGAGGAGAAGGAAGAATCACGAGTCATAAATTTCTGGTCATCATCTTTCGTTTTTCACAATTAAAACGACGCGGCAACGATGTTAATTATAAACCGGCGATGATAATTGAAAAAAAAAACAACGAAATTGAGTAAAAAAGTTTCGGAATATTCTCCACGTCGACGATCCATTCAAGATAAAATCGCGATGGCGAATATTCAGCAAAAAAGAAGAATCCTAATAACGGTCTAGAAAGTTTGAGAGAAATCTTTTTTTTTGTTCAAAAGTACATATAAAAAAAGGACGAAATTCCTTCGACGGATCTCACTTCGTTTACTCCATTTTTTCGGTGAAAAATAATTTCAGTGCACGAAACAAATGTAACGATTTCGGAGCGAATGAAATTGAGTGAATTTTTGGGAAAAGGATTAGATAGTCGTTTAAAGCTCGAGCCAATATTTCATCTTCGTAATTATATACGATGTTTTTCTTACTCATCTTCCGTGAATCTTAGTTCCCTTTCACTCTGCGGGAACTTTTTTTTCCTATCGTGAGATCATGCAACTGAATGATTACGTGTATAATTATCGATGACAGAATTTTAAGGAGATTTAAACATTTTCCACAGATTTACGTGAAGAGTACAAAGAGGCTGGGAATGCTTTTACGTCACCTCTCTTCAGTCCGGCCAGCATTGCAGAAAGAAATTTCTACGGTTTATCGAAGGTGTATCTCAGCGAGGAAAGAGTCTCCAGAGAGGATGGAGCAAGAGCGAGGATTCTGGAGAAATGCGTTCGCAGGTATGAATTTATCGCGTTCCGTCGAATGGAAAAAAAAATGGAATCCAAATTTGACAGCAATTGCACGAATGAAAATATTCTCTCGTGATCAAAAAGAGATCGATACTCCATTCAATGTTGGAGGCTTCGGGCAATCCCGATGGATTTAATTCTAAAATGCTGAAATAAATATTGTCCGCCTCTGCCTGCAATCTTTGATCCGCAAAAATGGTTTTTCTCAGTTCTTTCATCACCAAAGTTTACGAAAGTTTAAAAAATGTGTGAAGAATGAAAAAACAATGAATTCTCAAAGAATAAATCGTTGCTCTGAAAAAACTCACCGGGATCCGTTCGTTGCGCAAAGAACACACGCAGCTGTTTAATTAGAGCAAACAGATACAATTTGATGCGTTTTCTCACACGCAGAGAAGCATTTATACTTATTCCATTTTTCATTCGTAATTCTTGTGTTTTTTTTTATCGCCGAACGAAACACACTTTGCGGAAACGAAAACGACGTGAAATTTTCTCGTTGCTTCGATCGTTACGGAATTCCGTTACAGAAACGTCGGAATTATACAGTTTCGAGCGCTGTAAGAATAAAATCGCGGATTCACAGCGCGAGTGCGAGTGTAAATGTGAGAGCGAGTTTCGCGTTTATTCTGGGTTATCAACATCGTGTCACTGACTTGTCACGGAAGGTTTTTTCCTTCGTAGCTCATAAAAGTAACGCATACAAAAATCGATCGATAAATAATACATGGTGCATACATGCTCGAAACTTCGTTTGGACAAAATACTCGCGACGAACTTTGCAGTTGTTTTTCAACAATGCCCACGCGGTTTTACAGCATTCGCGACACGATTTTTTACCCAAGAAAATGAGAAACTTGGAAAGGATGAACAATGTTCGGAACGCGATCGATCAAAATCAAAATCTTTTGATGTTTTCGTTAGTATTTTTTCTGTTTACCTTGTCAGATAGCGATAGAGCGTAAGGACAGCAAAATGATTAACGTACTTGGTGAAGGCTCACGAACAGGTGTCGCAGGTATGGCTTAACGATCGAGACTGTCGACCGGGGATCCGATCCGGCGGCTTGAACGCCACACTCCGCCACTCTCCGGCGGCGGGTCTTACCTGGTCGAGGCAGGCAGCTCTACCTGCAGTCATCAAAGTGAAACGCTAGAAATCCCCACTACTCGTCATCATAATCATCGTGTTTTCCCTATAGTAGTAATTCTCTTTTGTTTCGATGCTAAATACATTTTAGTATTGAAAAAAAAACACTTTGCACGGTCACGTCCATGATTATTTCGCTGAAAATGATTTTTTTTTAGTTATTTTCAATTATTCATAGATCCATCTTAGAACAATCTTAATTTTGACGTAGGAGTAACAATAGTCTCGAACATTACAGCTGCAAACACCACCATAGTTAACAACAATAATAATATAAAGTATTCCGAAAATTCTTCTGTTTCCATTTTCATTTTTATTTTATACCAATGTTATTTTCGGTTGATATTATTAACTAACGTGATGATGGATGATTCGATTTTATAGTCATTGTAGTATTTTTTTTTCGCCGAGACTTTTATTATTGCATTATTTTGTCATGCAATTATAATGACGTTTTTTAAACTACGAAAAAGTATGTTTAATTCCCTCGTGGTTCATCCTCCGCATCTTTGAGCTCGTTTTTTATTTTTTTCCGGCCATTATCGCGTTTCTCTCTATATTCCGCGCGGTGGCCTTTGCCTCGGAGCGAGGCTCTCACACATCTTTGTAAACTCCTTTGCGGTTTCTCTCGCGCTGCCTCTTCTCTCGCGTGTATTCTCGAACGTGAGCCACACGTGAGACACCTTAACGACATCGGGTCCACGACGGTGTTGTCGGGGATGAAGACCGACGCTCGGGAAGGGGAGGAACGTGAGAGGAGCGAAGGCCAAAAGAGGGTAGAAGAGAAAATAAAAAAACATGACCTGAAAAATGTTCATCAAGGACCTGAAAAAAAAATCTATAAAGAAGGATAAAACGATTATCACATCACACGGATAGCTCACCAGCCACTCTCTGCGAAACATCCCTTGTGCGAAATATATCGCGGGTCAATGATGATTCTTTTACGTTTTTTCAGCGGAATCATCGTCGACGCTGGACATTCGGAGTACGAGGAGGAAATTGTTCAAAACGTAGAAAGAAACGAGGCACGTACGGACATAAAGATGAATATAACGTAAAAGATAATAAACGAAGGTGAGCCGAAGAAGCGAGGGAAGAAAAATGAACGAAGAGAAGGAAAAATAAAAGCGAATACGGAGATCACATTGGTCGCGAGAGTAAAAGGGGAGTGCGAGGGTGTGGGCGCCCCAAGGCCTCCGGGCTCGCCATTTACGGTCGGACGAGAAGAAGCTGGGCACCGTACAGAAAAGAGGAAAGAGATAAAAAGCGGAGATGGAAGGAAAGAAGAGAGTGGATTCTCTCATTCCGCTCAGGACCTCCGGATGGTGCGTCCGAGCATCCAACGGCTGATCAACGGGAAGATCATCGTTATATACATATATATACCGAGCCGAAACAAGGGAGGAGAAAGATGAAAGAGGAAGGAAACAAGAAGAACGAAAGATGCGAACGAGGACAAAAGCTATTGAGAGGCCGACGGATGATTGCTGCGGTATCGTCGTTTTGCTTTTGCGCGCTTCTGCTGCCCATTTCGAATCGCGAAACCCGCCGCAAAGTCGTGCGGTCCGCTCAAACGTGTGGTACGCGTCTTCAGGGCGCACCGACGACTGAAAAGTGGTGCGGCCGCGCGCGTTGTTTGCCGGAGGTTCGGTAACATTCCCTGGTCGGAAAAAACACGCGACAAGTTCGGAGTCAGGCGAACGAAGGAAGAAGGACGGCAGCGGAGAGAAGAGCACACATGGGAGATCGTTCAAAAGACGTCTCTTCCTCCTCCCGGAGGAGCATCCTGCCGTTGCGAGTCTCTGGATGCTGGCAACGCGTCGATCGCACACATCGCCTTTACAAGGCCTGCGAGTCTCTTGCAAAAAAAAAATTGTCAAAAATTGGCATAAAAAATAGACAATGATATCAGCTTATCCGGAGAATCAACATCCTGCCGTTGCGAGTCTCTGGATGCTGGCAACGCGTCGATCGTACACATCGCTTTTACAAGGCCTGCGAGGCTCTTGCAAAAAAAAAATTGTCAAAAATTGGCATAAAAAATAGACAATGATATCAGCTTATCCGGAGAATCAACATCCTGCCGTTGCGAGTCTCTGGATGCTGGCAACGCGTCGATCGTACACATCGCTTTTACAAGGCCTGCGAGGCTCTTGCAAAAAAAAAATTGTCAAAAATTGGCATAAAAAATAGACAATGATATCAGCTTATCCGGAGAATCAACATCCTGCCGTTGCGAGTTTCTGGATGCTGGCAACGCGTCGATCGTACACATCGCCTTTACAAGGCCTGCGAGGCTCTTGCAAAAAAAAAATTGTCAAAAATTGGCATAAAAAATAGACAATGATATCAGCTTATCCGGAGAATCAACAGCTCGATGAAATTTCGTCTCGTTGATGCTACGCCAGTCTGGTCGGAATTACAATGTTTATGGTTGTCCAAGTGGTATTTTGAAGATCCGGGTGTATCATCATTTGATATTACGTTGCATAAAAGTAAATCGATGCAACATGTTCGGTGTATACATGTATGTATAACGACATATGTGTAATGCTCGTAACGCAGGGGGGAGGGGATTCATAGTCGGATGCGGGCAGTAACCTCATTGGCGGCGCCTGGAACCTCGCCCCAAGGTGCACCAAGTGCATTCCCGGTTGGCTGATGTCGGATGCACCGAGCGTGGAAAGGAAAAAGATGCGCGCTCACATCCTACGCGATGTTCTCGTACATAGTCTCGAATATATTGCCCGCGAGCTCCAAATCCATACCATCGACTTTATATACACGCTACGCGTATACTTATGTACATACTCCACGTCCTCTTACTCGATTTGGTTTTTTTTCTTCAATTTTTTTGCATTTTTCCTTCGTGAAATCGCGCACCGAGATAATATAACGTACGAGCGAGATCGTGAATCAAACCAACAGCTCGAGGCTTTTTTTTTCCTCGATATTTCTCGATCGTTGCTTCGAAAAACGACGCGAGATTAATTAACATACACGGCTTTTTGACGGAACACACGGAGAATGTATATGCGAGAACTTCCTGGAGCGCAAGTGTGAGGCCATTTTGTTGAAAATAAAAATAAGTGGGACGGAACACTTTTAATTGATGATTTTGTCGATTGCATTCAACGCGATGAATTCTGTTTTGCGTGGAAAATAACGGTTAAGATATTTACTACAATTTCGCATATTTATTCATGTACTATTTTGGTTTTGTGTGGTCGATAATCTTGGCGAAAAAGCGATGATTTTTAAGACGAAGATTTCGTTTTTTCCTCTCTGATACAGATTTGTTTGAGATAAAAATAGATAGGGGTAAATCAATTTATCGCAATTTCGCGTATATATTCTGATTTACACAACAACTGTTAAAAATCTGCCAAAAATCGAAAAATAAAGATATATCGATGAACCAAACGGTATTTTGAAGCCTCAACTATTGCCCGGAGAACAAGCGCAAGTTGGAGTATCTACCTCAAAGGGGGAAAAAATGGCAATCCTTTTAGCGCGCCAGCTCAAACTGGAGAAAAATGAGGATGAAAATGCACTGATATGACTTTAATTAATTAATT
Organism: Heteropelma amictum; assembly: GCA_959613375.1. Taxonomy (NCBI): domain Eukaryota; kingdom Metazoa; phylum Arthropoda; class Insecta; order Hymenoptera; family Ichneumonidae; genus Heteropelma; species Heteropelma amictum. The sequence goes on along the minus strand of OY390726.1, from coordinate 11,601,428 downwards.
ACTATTTTCTCATTGAAATTTCGAGTTTTCGGAAAAAACTCGGTGTGTTTCGTAATCAGCGGAAAATTTCCGATCGGATAAGCAATTGAAACTTTGAAAATTGGAAAAAAAAATTTCGACCCATTTTGGGCCACTTTTCCGGAATAGTGGAAAAGTCGAAATTTCAAATGGTCATAACTTCCTTTCTATTTGTGCTACATACATTTTTGGGGGGGGTTTTGAAACGCTCTCGAGTAGACTTAGAAAATGGTGCAAGTAAAATGTCGATAGCTAAATTGCTTCACCCTCAAAATTGAGGTTGAAAATCGGCGAAAAAAGCGCAAAGGGGTATGTATGGGAAAATTGGCGAAAATCGATGGTCCCACTTAAAAAATCTGCCAAAAATCGAAAAATTAAGGTATCTACATGAACCAAACGGCATTTTGAAGCCTCAACAATTGCCCAGAGAATAAGCACAAGTTGGAGTATCTACCTCATAGGAGAAAAAAATGGCAATCGTTTTAGTGAATCAGTTCAATCCGGTCAAAAATGACGAAAAATGTTGGATTCCAAAATTGATTTTTAACAGTCTATATCGATGTATTTTTTCCCGCTGATTATGAAACACACCGGTATTTCATCGAAAACTCTATAGTTCAATCCGAAATGCCAAAAAAACCAATCTAATCAAATAATTACTATTTTTTCTCACCGAAATTTCACAAGTCGAAGGTTTCACTCTTACCTCCATTAAATCGTATTTGTGAAAACGATGTACCTCGTACAATCCTCCGCCTATGCGACCACTTTTACCAAGAGGATCGTGTATAGGTAGACAAACCTGTGTATACGAAGAGCATCTCCAAGGCAACGTCACAGGCACAAGTGCGATTGGATCCTCCGACGATTCCGCCAAAGATTCGGACGCAAGGACGAATGCAACAAAAAATAAACTGATAAAAAATCAATCACGTCAAATTTTTTATCGAAAGCAAAAGAGCAAAATAGAAGAGAACTTACTTTGCGCGAAAGTATTTATCAAAATTGACTCTCGATTCTTCGGAAAACCCACGATAATATTTTACATTATCCGTTTTGATTCGTGTCTTCATTCTCCATCGTTTCTAAATATAATTCTCAGCAATTTCGAACTAAAGTGCAAATGTGCCAGTTTTTTTTTTTTTCTACCAGAAAACTAAGAGCTCGGTGCACTTCGTGGGCAGTTTCGAGTTATGCTTCTTTCATCAATTTCTCTCTTTGTACACTCTGCTTGAGAGAACGAACGGAAATGCGTCATCGTTCGAAAGCGTTCAGTGCACTCTCGGCGCATAATGTTTTGCTTTTATTTCACCGGAAAGAAGAGTTCCTTTGTTTCCAAAAATCATGCAATCGCCATCTCGAAATTGTACGTGTGCGCGAAACTGTTTGGAGTACTAAAGTTCACGTCTCTCTCTCTCTCCCTCTGTATATGTATTTATATACATACACGTGTAGATATTTATACGCGTTTATCTCGCATGCAGATTTTGGCAAGGGTTTCTGCTTTCAATAAACACATGGGAATGCATACATTCATGCACATACGTCCTCGGGCAATTCACAGCTAATCTTATAACGACGAAAAAAAAAAAAAAAAACGAAAATCCACCCAAAGAAAATGCGAAAAGTATTCGTGCGAAAAGAGTTCTCGATGAAAAGTTGCTCAATCGCACGATACTCGCTATTCTCTTATACACAAATTTGGCAACAGACAAATATAACAGTGGATAAAATTTTATTCGATTAATTTACGAATAATTTTTTCGCTAAATGAAATTTGCTGCGAAACAAAGTCGCAAAACGAAGGGCGATAATAATCGATGCACGTTGATAATCACTTTAACTTTATTTTCCTCCGATACACTTTATTGGCGTTTCGTGGCATCTCGCGTATCAACGGTTGGTCAAATTTCAACAAGATACTCTCTGTGTGTAAAGTCCTTCGTTTCACGATTCGCTCGATCGTTTTACGATCGAGAGGATCGACGAAGGTCCATTTTCTTTCTTTTTTCTACTTAAGAATTACGATTCGTAAAAACACACGCCATATTTTTCTCATCGGAACAATATGATTTATTCAAGGGCACTTGGCACGAGAGACTTTTTGATAAAAAAAAAAAGAGAAAAAACGAAAGCAAACTAAAGAGAAAGTCGTCATCTTTGGTCCTCCATACCGCATACTGATTCAAAAAAAACAAAAAAAAAATGAAAGAAATTGAAACGAGAAAAAATAAATTACATACTCGTACGTAATTATGCATTAATCAATTGTCGTTAATTATATTATTACATGATTAATCGTCGTATTAAACTGCGAATAATATCTATTGCTCGATGTCTTTTTTTTCAATCTCTCGAGGATATTTGTTTATCCAAACAAATCGACTAGAACAATCGACTAGAATTTCATTTTTGAGTTTTTTTTTTCCTCAAGTACTTACGAACACCACCGCGTTCGTCCTCGTATACTTTTCTCCGCTCTCGCAATTAAATTATTTCCGAAATGCATTTTTTAATGACTGTCATTCTCAAAAAAAAAAGAATTATAGATATTCGTATAGTATGTTGATACTGAACTGTTCTCGTTTATGAATACGTTCTCATTTTTTGTCGCATCTTTCGTATTCGACGAACTAACGACTCGATCACCGTGGTATATAAATTTAAAAAATTCGTAATAACTCGCGTATTTTGGCACGAGTCTCATTTCGCGCGTGGCATTTTCGAAAATGAAGGAGGAAGGGCGAAACAATACGGTTTTTACATCTCTTACATCATACAAAATTTAATCTTCCCTGATACGATTCGGACGCGAAATTTTCTTCGCGCGTTACGAGCTTTTACCGCGCTCGGCAATTTACTGTGTCCGTTCGCATCGTAAAAGTTAATTCACTTGATGACCGTTACGGAAGTTGATTATTGCTTGATTTTTGGGGCTTTTGTTACGGTTTTGGCAAAAATCCTTTGGTTTCATTCCAAATTTATTGGATTCTTTTGTTCTCCCATTTTCCCATGTTCTCTCTCTTCTTTCTTCGCTGTCGACGTAATATCGCGAGCGTTTCTTCCTTCGAACGAATTTTCCTGTCGTTCGATCATTGGATTCTCGCTTTCTTCGTGTAAATCCTTCGGAACGAGAACACGCAGGAACTGTGAGGATAAATAAAAACAATTCGTTGTAAAGATCTTTGTTGAAAATTCCATCTTTCTGGCTTGGAATTTTGAACACTTGTAAAAATCCATACTGTACAAGTACCTTCTTTATTATTTATAGATTCACGATTAGTTTTTGACGATCCAAGGGGCAAAAACTCTATTGTTTAACCTCGTTAAATAATTTTACTATTTTTCCTGGCGAAAAAAAAAGAGTTCCGAATTTCTATTCGTATTTTCTTCGTCTTTGGGACTTTGAGAAGAATGACGAAGTATTTGTGCTAACCGATTGCACAGTGTCAAAAAAAAGTCATTTCTCTCACCAAGAAATACCTTTTTTTCTGTTTCGTAGCAAAGTGGATGTTTGTCAATGCTGATAACTGTGACATTTTACGGGAAAACAGATGTACCAATCTTTATTTTGTACGATAAAAATGTTGATCGCGATATTTCATTATCGAATAATCAATGAGGGTAGATTCGAGGAAATCTCCAACTGATTTCTCGCATTATTTGCTCGCGTAACGAGAGGTAAAATCGCGGTGTCAGCATCGGTTGTCTATCGCTCAAGCGATAATACAGTCGAATATTTTAAGACACTAAATTTTCGGCGGAAGCTCTAAATAGTCCCGATGATGTTGTAACTCTGATGCCCCACTGCGACTTGGTCTCTTTCACTCTGTTTTCTCGGATGAGAGAAAAAGAGAGCGAGAGAGAGAGAGAATCGTGTGTTTTCTTCTTTGCTTTAAACCTACGGTTTTTCCCCAATCACCTCGGTGTATTAGGGTCTTTAAAAGCGACCGGTACCAATCAACCTTTCTCACGCGGATTTCGAGCTTTTGAGTAAAATTTTGTTTACACGAAAATTCCTGAAAACTCGAGGTGAACTTTAAGAGTCAAACGTTCTATTATTCCATGGCCTTCGTAAACTAATTCTATCCGTTCTCTTTCCCTGCATACATTATCACCTCGCTGATGCATTAACTAAAATTATCCCGTACAAAAAAAAGAAAGAAACACACGCGTAAAATCTTTCAAACAACGCAGGGAAAAGTCTTCTGAATAAATACGAATTAAACGCTTTTTTTCAACTTGTCTTTAGCGAACTGACAGGGTCGATGAAGTTCGCGCGAGTTATCCTTTTTTCTTTATTTATTATTGTTATTATTATCAAGATTTTCGATGATTTATCGTGTTTTCTGATGAATAAATTCGCAGGGCACCCTTTTTCTTCTTTATTATGAGATTTCAGACGTTTCACGTCGCGATTAATGTTGTTCTTTTGAAACTGACCTCGATCAAGCTTCTTGAAGTTCGTTCTTGACTCCAGTCAAGCTATGATGATGTCTGGTCGTGAGTTTATTCGCCAGTTCGTGCATAACGTCCCTGTAGATAACGGTGTCCAAATTTTCGCCGAGCATGTAAAGAAGGAACCAATCGCCGACCTTACTCCGACGCACTATCGTTTCGACGGCTTCTCGCGTCACCAGATGGAACCTCAGCCTCAAAAGATAAACCCTCGTTCGCGGCGAAAAAATGATGACAATCTGCGCAGGTGGAATAAACGAAACAAAAAAAGTCACACTCTCGAACGAACAATCAAAAGTGAAAAATACGGAAATTTTCTACTGTCATTTTGGGAAAATGCTTTTCGTCGAAAATACATGTCGTTGAAATAATTCGTGTACTCACTCTGTATAATACAGTCAAAAGACTGAGAATGCCGAGAGCGAGAAACCAAAACCACAAAAAAACATAGATCTTCTCGTTAACGACGTTCAAGGGGAGTATGCAAACAGCGTCGTGAGTCTCGACCTCACCGCTAACGCCGTATTTGTAGAATGTACACTTTGTCATCCTTGGAAAAACATAGATCATAGGATCGACGCGATCCTCCTGATCGGATTCGAGAAATTTCAGCACGTCGATGCCGAAAGTGAGAAAGGCACCGTCGAAGAAACGATTCATCAGGAACATTTGGCCTGTACCAAAAAAAGAAAAAAAAAGCATGAGATCAAACGACCTTCGATTTTTCCCAGTTGGATTTCGATGAAAAGGAATTTCACGACTTCTCGTAGTTCGAGCTTGATGAACACAGATTGAAATAAATTCGACGACAATTCCGTATATCTGATGTACTGACCAACAACGTTTATTAGCGCGAGTAGCTCGCAGATGTAATATCTGTATGCCCACCAATTGTGAAAACTTAGATTTTCCCACAGATAATCGAGTAGCATTTTTTTCTTCTGTTTCTTTTCGACCTCGGAGCAAAGGCCTATGTCGAGGTCCATCATGAGCGCGTGAATTTTGCCTCCCTCCCAGCCTTTCCACAGCCACCGAGGCGTGTAGAAGAGAATAGCCTTGAAAATCAATGAATCAATTGTTCTCATTAAAATCAACGAAAAACAAGCGAACAGAAAAGATGCCAACAGTCAGAGTCTTCCATTCGAAAAACAAAGAGTTTTTTCAATTTTTCTCCTTCTCGATGTACCGAAAAATTCTCCGGTATATATCGAGAAAAAAAAATCGTTTTTATTGATCATCCATCCCGATAGACACGCGGACGAACGAGAAGAGAGGATCTCGATGCATCCTCTCTCAGTTTTAACGCGTGCTGCGTTAACAGCAATCGTTGGTTTCTGAAGGAAACCGTAAATTACGTTTATACTCTTGATGTTATAAGCCCCTGCTCGAGCGTACGGGGATAAGTTAGACCCGTCGGGAAAATTTACAACGTTATATATTTGCTTTAATGGAAGAGTAACGAGTGACCGGTGGCACTGACCAAACTATCGGACGAGCAATCACGCCGTGATACAGAATTACATTCTCAGGCTTTCGAGAGAGTCAGATGCATAAATCGATAAGCGCGTGTTTACACGTGAGACACTGTTATTTTTAACGTCGATCCTTTCATCGATACGTTTCGCGAAGAGCAGAGGATTTTATCTGAAAATACACGTTGCATGAAAAAGAAAAAAAAATGCAATCGTTCGCTGAGACTCTCCAGTGTCACGAGCACGAGAAAAATGAAGAGATGATTTTTCTCTCTGAGCTGACGCGAGAAACAATGGACCATGGGGGAAGGAAACTCTTCGGAGGCTGCTCTCGTGAATTCAGGATGCTTTCGGTCGAGTAACCGATTGTAAGAGCGCAGGCTGCTCGTACAGACACACGTGCAATGGAAGAGAATTTTCGGATCCGTGTCAACGAACCTCTATCGACTACGAGACGTTCGTCTCTCTTTGTACCATCTTTCTCTCGCTCTTCCTTTCTCACTCGCTCGCTCAAACGCGGGAATAGTTTTCGCCGGTAAGTTCGCTGGCGATGGGCCAGTATATTCAGCAATATGAGGAGCTTAGTTTTCTTTTACATCCTCGCGTGTACGGGTACAGAAAATCTGCCGAGTATTACGCTCTTTACGTACACGAAAGTTAAACACATGTGTAAACACGTCCATGTGCGTTGTGGCACGGTGCAAACTATATTTACATGTGTAATCACGTGTGATTGCAGCGTTTATCGTCGGACGAGAGGAGACAAAGCGAGTGAACTCTCGTGAAAGATGCATCGCAAGAGGGTATGTTTATAATTAACGGACGAGACTCGATTGGCCGAGGAATTCTACAAAAAATGACAGCGGCCAACGTCCGTTGATGCCTGACTAGAACAAGGGCTGCTGTACGAGGCCTGTGAACGCCAGCGAGAGATGACACATTCGGAGAGCTTGGAGGCACATCCGATATGTCTTTGCCAGCCCTGGCGTTGATAAATGCCCAAAGAAATTACGCTATCCACTTCTGACGACCAAGTCGTACGTAAATTTTGCTCGCACGGGCTGCTGGGTCTTACGGAACTAATAAAATGACGGACTGCTTCATCGTTAAACACTCGTGCCTGCACTTTTAACAGGTTGGTCATATCTGTCTGAATACTCTGACGCCTCGATGATGGTTCTCATAGTTTGTTGATTCCTCCGAAAAGTGTGGTTTAATGACCACTTTGCGGAGGTTCGCGCGAATGTACTTTTTATTTTTCGCCCGCGCTGAGTGTTGTATACACTACCGTCCATAAGTTTGGAAACGAAAAAAAATCGCACGAAACTTTCTCAAAAACCAAATTGAAGCTCTTACCTTCCGTTTCAAGTCCCTCATGGGAGAGCAGATAAAAATATTTTTCACGAGTCACGCGCCAAAATTTCTACCCCCCCAAAAATGCCAAAAAAACGACCATGTTTCAAAGCGTGTGCCGAGTTAAAAAAAAATGCTAAAATTTTTCCAAAAAAGGGAAATGGGGCTCAATATGTCTCTTTTGAAACGCCGCTTGCCGAATTCAAATATCGTCATTTTTCAAAGAGTAATAAAACTTTTTGTCTGGCTTGGAATCGGCGCGAGTGTTTCCAAACTTATGGACGGTAGTGTATATATATTGTGTTTGGGGGAAAGGATGACGCACGACTCCCATGATATACGAAATGAGATAGATGAGCTTAATTGCACGCTAAAGACACGTGTAGATTGCTTGGACGCCCGGAGCCGACTGCCCGATAGCCGAGACGGTTACACACTGAGTAGTTCAAATACATTTGCTGCTTCGGATCCTCGATAATCATCGAATCGTTTGAGCAAACGCGATACGCTCGATGTAAACAAAAATGATTCATTTTTCATTTGTTTTTAACGATGAAAAGAGAAGAAACTTGGTTCGTTTTCAATGTTTTCAACGAGAGGAGGAAAAAAACGTTTTGACGAAAAACAATCAAAGACTCTTCCCACCTCGAAACAGTCAAACTCGACATAATGCAGGAATCGTTGGTTTTTTTTTGACGATCGTTTGGGAATTTAAATGTTATTAGCGTTAACCTTTGGTGAAATATTTCTCAATAATTTTTCATCAGGGAATCGACCGCGTCCGATGAATAGATTTTGTTTGGAAGAAGCGGAGATGAAGGCGATGTTCATCTTACTTGCAACAAGAGCGCGAAGATGACCCACTGGTAATACTTGTGCTGCTTGACAAGGAGATGATTGGCGTGACCGTGCAAATCGTTCTTGCTGTTTGTGACACCTGGATAAGGTACGGCCTGTCCTACGGTCATGTTGAAGGCGTGTATGAGACTGTAGGTAGTGTGAAGCCAGCAAAAGGTCTCGAGAACGACCTTGTCGACTGAACCAGCACCCTCGCAGTGAATCGGCGAGCCGGAAATACTCTTACAAGCCAGTGTCAGACAACCGGCCAATAACAGTGCGACAGTTACGCGATAATGAAGCCGAAATATAAACGTGTCTTCGGAAGCTCGCTGAACCTTGAACAAGGATCTGAGAGATCCGAAGATGTCGATCATCTTCAGCATTATTGGCATTTTTCTCGATTATATTGACGTCTCTTGACAATCAGATCTTTCGTAAACCACAACGAACGAGACTCTCCGAACGGGGCATCGTTTTTACCCACGATTTTTGCCCGAAATCGCTTTGGAATTTGATCGCATGTTGCTGAATTATTGAATCACGGGAATTAAAGTATTTGTTGTCCTAGCACTGTTGTCCCACGTGGGTTTCAAAGACGTCTCTGCGGGTATAATCGTCGTCGAATCAACGAACTTCCGTTTTATCCCTTTCGGCGACATCTCAATATCCGGCTGATCACTTTTCGGGAGTTGCGTACGTTCGAACGACTTTCCGAATCGTCGTTCGCGATACTTCATGTCAAAACTCACAGTTGCACGTTGGAAAAATATCACCGAGTTTCCAGATCACATTATGGACCATTGAGCAACTCTCCGTTGCGGCGATTGAGATTGATCGTTCCGCGAACTCGATTTCACGTATTTTTGTTTTTTTTTTTCTCTTTTTCGTTACTTCCCCCCCTCGTGAGATATTTCGGAAGACGTCGATGAAAAATGACGATTTTAGGCGTGCAACAGGATGACTAAATACTCAAGACATCAGTGAGACACGCGTGGGACACAGAAGCAGAGCAGTTAGAAGACTGATCGGACTTGAGGGGCATCTCTCGGCCTCGACCAACCCTCTTGAACACATAATTCATATTATCTCCCCCGAAGTCTCGTTTTCTTATATTTTTTTTAATACCTTCCCCTCTCTCGCGCTTTTTCACTCTTCATAATATCTCGGTTAAACCGGTACTGAACCAGGCATAAAGCCCGCAAAGTTGCCTGGGGATTCTCTGGAATCAAGAGGAGGATCGCGGGACTGGAAAATCGGCTGATGAAAAATTGTAAAATCCGAACGAGGCAAAGCTCGAACGGCTCAAACTGAGGATTGTTTGTTCGGAACGTTTATTGTTCGTTAAAGCAATGCGAATATCGAAAAATCCGAGGGATCGCCATTTGTCGCGATTAAAAAAGGCCTGACGCAGCTTTGCTAAAAATAACAAGTTCAGATTCAACGATTCTATTTATCGCAGATGGGCAATCAAAGACACTGCGGTTTCTATCATAATTGGCAATAATTCATCGATGTTGAGAATTCACGTGTTTTCTGTCATGACTAATTTTAATTACCATCGGGCGGAAGGAGATGACGAAGAGCGAAGCTGCGGTAGCTGGCACGGGGACAAACTCCATTTGCTCATCATCGCTTTGTACTTTTCGCGGTGGAACATTTCTTTGCTGGCCTGTGGCCCAAGGCCGTCATAGCGAGAAATCGTTTGGGCAATAAGATCGCGGCGGATCGGAGTGTTAATGAAAATTGAATAAGAAAATGCCAACATTTTTTTCGGGGGAGGAGACAGGAGCGAAAACAGAGAATAACAGAGGAGTTGATTGTTTATGCAGGGACGAAGAGTTTTGCACGTCACGTGACACCGTGAAAAAAGGAAATCTGGGTCATTGTCAAACTATAGTTAAAGTTTGGCTATCTTTTGTTTCTCACTCTCCCTCCTTTTTCTCCCTCTCTGTATATAATTCTGTCCGCTCCTGTTTCTCTACACTCAACTCTGCTAGCCGCAGCATGCCGCTTTGCCATGGATCCGCGAGAGAGCGCTTATAATATTCCGGGAAGACGTTATTACATTACGACCTCGACCGATTAACTCATTTTTCACTGTCTATCCCACAAACCCTCTTCGTCATTTCGTCCCGTCGCGCACCTGAATTTATAAATAAATATTGTCGAAAAATCGCGGTTGAAACACGCGAAAAATCGCGGGATTTTTGCACAGAACCGGAAGTTCGCTCCGGTATCGTGTAAATTTGATTTTGAAACGGAAAATTCGCAAAAAAATTCGATATTCATTAATCGACGAGTAGTCGTGGGTCGGCATTTCCGTTTCCGGCTAGTAAGGACAAAAATACGCCCGACAAATGGACCCGTTGACATCATCGAAATAAATTCGTTTCGCAATCGTAAAAACAAGGATGATCGAATTGAGGGAGTATCGCATGAAGATGTTACCGAGAATGAAAAAGAGGAAAAGGAGTGAGTCGTCTTGTAGAGGCTGAACCTTGTCGGTAGATCAACCGCTTCAAGGCGAAGGCGTCCAAAGGTAGCCTCTACCCCTCAGCTTTGTTTTTCCCACCCTTGGAATGAATACGTCCCCGACCCTCGGCGCGAGCACGACTACTACACAAGAGAGTCGCGCGTTAATGTGCTTAGGGTTTCTTTCTTGGCAATGAACTAGATATAAGCCTCTTTAAGCAGTGAAGTAAGTCGCTATTCCCGACTGCCGCAATCCGGCGGTAGAAAACTGAAGCTGCAGATTCCAATTAACGCAAAGAGACGACTATCGACTTTGCTTCTCGTTTTTTCGTGCATCACGACAGCATTTTCCATTTTGAGAATCTATAAACATTTCCACCGGCGTTTCTCAAAAAATCATTGAAAAATCGATCGTACTGCTATTTTTATTCTTCTAATGGAAATCCAACGTTACACGGAGGGTTAGACGTTTAACCCTCCGTATAACGTTGGACGTTTGATCTCTCTGCCGCCTGGCTCTGTACACTATTTAGCCTGATGATAAATATCCCCTAGTCCATGGCGAGAAACGAGCTATAAATATATCTGTAATAACCGAATTGCACTCGGTTCTATGCTTGTGAGAGGATAATTCTGGAGAAACGATAAATCTACCCGATGATTCAAACAATGACTGAGATTCAGCGGCGAACGTGCGCTGGACGAAAGTCCGCTGAAGACGTTGCCCACAAAGTCATTGACGATGTATCGAGAATCTTCGCCTGAATGTACGAATTTTCGGCGCGACGATCATTGTTTTTTTTATTGCGTCAACGTCGAAACTCTTTTCGTCTATTTCGTCGATTAATTAAAGAGCATCAAGCCCTGCGGCACGTTTTACAGCTCGGAGTGAAAAGTCTGATCTCCGCGAGACACAAGTGTGGTCCAATTTCGATGTATGTAGGTCAACCTTGTATACAAACATCAAAGGAGCATTCCGCGTGAGCACGAAATATATTCAGAGATAAAAGAACGAGGGGGGCGAAAAGCGTGAATATTGAGAAGAAAAAAAAATCGCGCTCCGATATTCGCGCGGATCGATGCTCAATAAGACGAGGCGCGACGAGACAATTGCTCGTAAAGCTTCCTCGACCATTGCTCCATTTTTTTTTTCAGTCAATTACATAACGAATCCCGTGACGTTTTTGAGTGATCTTTCAAACCTCGGAGGCTGCGGTACTCAAATTTTCAGAGTCTTCACGAGCATCGCTGTCAAAGAGTCAAAATTTCATTTTTTTTCTCTTTTTTTCCTACGAAAAGAGCGTCACTCGAGGATGAAACGCGACAGTCCCCTTGCTCGTGTCACGCGGTGTTTTTTAAACGCGCCGAAAACGTAACGAAACGCGAACGCTACAAAGATCCGGACTCGTTTCATCGACGGTGCTGTTTATCGTATAAGCTTGCAACGCGCGTCGGCGGTGTGTTGCAGCGTTCACGGAACAGAGAAAATCCAACCAACGAGGTCTCGGAGGGAAAACGGGCGTGTGGGTGTTGCGAAAGATAAATCCACTCTGAAACACTCACGCTTCGCTTTAAATCTCTCCGAAACGATCTTTTATGCCTGTTTGGTATAATCGGATGTAATATACGGGGGGGGGAGACAAAAAAAATCGCCTTCGCAAATTGAAACACTTCGCCTCGGTCGGTAATCACGCGGGAATTTACTCAAAAAAATCCAAAGTGCAGCAAGAATAATCGCCTCCACCTCTCGATTTTCAAAATTGAACAAAGCGCGAGTCTACCTTTCAGGGAAATTCGGAAAAAATTGAAGATAAAAAAAACTCTCCGTTGCATATATCGACGAAAAATCTCACAGCGTCTCGGCGCTTCCACTTGCACGAGCTTTTTAGTTTCTCATAGTTTTTATCCGCAGGATACTTGATTTTTTCGTTTTTCTCATTTACCTGGAAGAACAGCATGAAGCAGACCCACTGATAGTACCTGTACTCCTTCCTCTCCGTAACCGGGTGTAATTTCGAATTATCGATACCCGGAAATGGCACCTCCGAGCCTTCTTTCTTCTTGTAAGCTGCCGTTATCGTGTAAGTACTGTGTATCCAACAATACGTATTTAAAACATCCTCCGGCAGATCCTTGCTGTGTATACAATCAATTGGATTACCGACGTATTGCCTCGTCGTGACGATCAGCGAAAATGCAATGAGTATTATTACGGTAAAACTGTAATGCAGTCGAAATACGGCAGTGTCGATGTGTATGTGTGAGATCTTTATCAGGCTCTTGAGGCCGCGAAATATGTCCAACATTTTGCGCGTTTATCTTCGCCGCTTCGTACGTTCGCGACGTTGACGATACGTCCTCCTACGATCGTTTGATCTTCGGGGCTGATGTACAGCCCCTTCGGACGACTTTTCGCGAAAATTCGTCCCAAAGATTCGACGATCATCTGCGTTTGTGCGAGTTTATTCGGATGACGATTATATCGCGGAAAAATAGCCTTCGAACAATCGACGAGTGACTTTGTAAAATTTCGTGATCCCACGTGTGTTTTATCATCCACTTTAAAGATGAAAAATTCGCCAATGTCCCCGGTTCCACTGTCTCCCTCGATTTCGTTTTGGATTTTTTCTCTCGTCTTTACGTCAAACCTAAATGAATGATCTTTCTTTTGGTGACGATTCTTTCGGGATCGTCCGGTCCACGATGCGATTCGTCAGACCGTTCGAGACTCATCGTCTCGTGCATTATTCCACGATAATTTCTCTTCCTCGATGATGAAACTTTTTGTCGCTATGTCGCTATTTTCAACGTTTTCATCCCTGCACCATCGCTGCTCTAATTTTTCTCGTTTTACCGTTCAATCTAATAGCCTCGTCTCGCAATTGATCGTCATCGATGATACCTCGCGGTGATTCCTCGTGAAAAGTGTACGTAGAGTCGATGAATCCTCGGTGATCCGCGATACTACGAGATGTCACGACTACTGTCCACCGGATGAAACTTGGCCCTACCGTCGTAGTGGCGAGGCTTCCCGGAGACGGCAACGACGTGTCGGGCCGCGACAACGACGACGACGAATCCGACGAATCCGATGGGCTTAGTCATTCTCGCTCGTCGTCGCGATCGCGTATGCATATATATGTTCCTTTCAAGCTGCATAAAGTATCAACGTATACGCGAATCTATGTGTGCGTGCATATTTTATGCAACTTCGCGGCGGAGTGAGAGGACCGCGAGAGGAACCCCGAGGAACAAAGGCGAATGGAGAAAATCCACTTTTCTCGATCCACTTTTTGGCGATGCTGCTGAGATCGTAGCCGCAGTATTCGGTTGAGCCGGGGATGATGTAAAGCGGCACAAATATTCAGAGCCTCTTGGAGACGATCGAGAAAAATACACGTTTCTTCGCTTCGTTTTCCAAGGCAATAACGCTTTTTTTCGCTACAACGTTCCTCCAAATTGACTCCCCGTACTTTTTCCTTCCTCTCTTTCGCGATGAATCATTTTTCGCGACCAGCCCTCGGACAGATTTGGAGCGCGAGGCGGCGAGAGATTTAGAGGGTGCGATCAACGAGACCTTGGCTCGTCATTCGCACCTCGGCGCAATGCGACGTTCGAGAGTTTCTCTTCTCATTCTCGCGCGAGAGAAATCGTCGGATCTCCGCGATCGCCTTCGATCATTCGTTTTTCCTTGATGTTGTGTTTGTTTGACGAATTTAAACGGTTTTTAACGATCCCGCAATTTCTTTACGGTTTGTAGCGCTCCGCCCGGTGGCGGATCGAGGTACTACGCGTACGAGTATCGCGAGAACTTTTACGATCTTTGAAACTTTGCGTCTCTCTCTCTCTCGCTCTCTCCTCTCTACACCGGGATGTCTTTTTTCGCTCTTTCGGGTTCGTGTACACTGCACCACGTTGATGTTCGTACACGGGAAAACACGCGAAACGCACCTGTTGCATACACGTACGATTCGTCACAGCGGAGCTGCTTTGCTATCGTTCAAATGCGGACAAAACCTAAAAAAGAGACTCGCGCGCTCGTTCACTCGTCCCTTTCTTCGAGAGGTTTGAAATATTTTTCCATTTCGGCATTGAATTCGGTAGACTCGTTGAATATCGAGGTACGTTTTCCACTTTTCTTTTCTTCTTTTTGCAAAATACGAGATTCGCTCGCGAAGCGCTTTGGGGGCTTGGAGAGTGTATTTAAAAATTGGCTCGAACGAACTATCGGAAGCAGGACAAGAGACGGAGGCTGGCTTTGACAAAAATTCCGAAATGATGACAAACTCGAGTCGAATTCTTCGTTTAAAAGAGCCAACGTGAGTCAATCTTCAAATTTTTGAAGATAAGAATGTTCGTTTCGCAAATTCGTAAAATTTAATCATCGAGATCGAAAGACTGTGATCTCGGAGGGGGATTCCGTCGCGATCTCGACAAGCCTCGTGTCGGAGACAATCAAATTTCGGAAAGATTTTCGAATTTCTCCGATATTCCGTGAAAGACGACGAGTCCGACTCCGTTCGGCTCAAAAGGGAGTCGAAAACTACGGAGAAAAAGCCCCGATTCTTCCCTTGATCCTCATTTCCAAACTGGAGCCTCGACGTACTATATACATTCGGAGCCCGCGCGGTTCGAGTTTTTGTAATTTTGTTTGATGTTGATGCTATTCTATTTTAGCGTTAACGTTGTTCAACTGCACTTTACTGCCACGGGAACAGCACGAGCGTCGGTTGACGGTCTCGGTACCCAAGCGGAGTCCCGAGATTAGAGAAAATCTCTCCCTCTTTCTCTCGTTTTCTCTATTTGTTTTTCACTCTCTTTCTTTGTTTTTCTCTCGCAAAAGCCGAGAAAACTGTGCGTAAGAAAAGCACGAGACCGCGAGCGAGTGTACGGAAAGGCGCGAGATGCCGGCGGAGGCTGCGGAGCTCGCGGAAACGTGTGAGGACAAACCTACAGAAATAGAGCGACTATAACCGATCTCTCCATCCCTCTCTCAGTTTTCCACTATAGATATTTTACGCAAGCTCTGGGGTTCCCTCTCTCGTTCTCACTTTTTCTTTATTTCTTTTTCTCTCTCCTCATTTCGTTTCTCCGTGCATTCTCGCGGGGTTCTGTATTTATCGAGATTCTATCGCTGTCATTCTCTCTTTTCCCTCCCGACACATGTGTCTTCCCCGAACGTTACACGGACATTGGACAAACATAATGAATGATCTATATTCTGTTTTCTCTTCCAAATCCCATGTACCTACCGCGAGTCTCTCTTTTTTCGTTTTCAACGCGGAAAAACGATATCAAATTGGGAAAAAGAGACGTCGGGCGGATTCTCGTTAATTTTCAGCCACGTGACAAAAGTCGAGCTCAATTTGTCAATTAATTCTCCTTCGGGTTTGGAAATTTACGAACGACGGATGAAATCTCGTGTTTACATCGCCGGTTTACTTCCTCATTTTGAAAAATCAACATTCGCGCGATTAATCGTCATAAACAATGGCAATTTCGCGAGCGACATTAGCCTCTAACAACGCAGCGAGAAAAAGGGCGTTTGAAAATTCAAAAAATGACGGTAAATTAAAAAAAAATTCTTCAAACGCGAATTTTCGCGACGGTCGAGCACGAAAACCGAATAAATTCCCGGATAATTCACGACCCGTTGCGATTTTCGAATTTCAGAGTTACCACCGTTTTTATACAAAAATAATGCCCGACTCCGGTCGTATTTTATCCTCAATTATCATCGTTATGTCATAATATACCCCGCGAGGTTGCAATATTGCCTTCTCTTTGAAAAAACAAATGTAAATTCAAGCGGCGTCTAAATATAGAGTCGAAAGAAGAAAGGAGAACGAAAAGTGTAATTTCCGAGCTGCGTTTTATCATCCAGCGACCCGCGCGAAAACTTTTTTTTTTGCTCCATCGAGCGCGTACGAAATTTATTTAACTTTCGCTCGTAAATACGGGATTTTCGACGTTGGAACGTTCGGTTGTGCAACATCGCGAGCGTGGATCCAAAATAAATTCCAACGACTTGCCACAATTATTACTCCACCCTTTCTAATACACCAACCCCGAATTTGATCGATTGTTTTCCCAGCTAATCGGTTTCCTCCGTTCCATATACTTTCTCCTTTTCCCACTAGTGGCGCTGCTCTTTCACCGTCGATTTCTCGACCTAAACCACCTACAACGATTCTAAACGAATCGGTGTACGCTCTAATAGCGTGCATAAAATCCGAAATCCATACCAAAATCATACAAACAACGTTCTCCGTTAAACAAATGTTGCCACGCGGCGCGATCTGTTACAAAACCCGCACAAAATCAATTTGAGAGAAATCCCGAGCTAATATAACCATCGAAACACAAGCGTCTGGCTGTATCTTTCGCACGACGGATCTGGCATGTGCTTTTTCCCCCACGCTCCTTTCTCATACCGGCACGCGATAAAACCCGACGATATCGAGCGTGAATTCGAGTCTTCGAACTTTATCGGAAACAGCGAAAAATAATCCTCGACAAAATTACCCAATTTCTCCCACGAAACCGCGAAGATAATTCCCAATCTCCGAAGAAACGGGGCTCGAAACGCTTGGAGGGAAAATCGCCGATAATTCAACGGGGAAATTTTCATAAAATCCGCGATAAGAGTCCGTTCGCTGACATCTCTTTTTCGGACTCGTGCGAAACGAAGAAATAAAAAAAAAAGTGGAAAAAGATCTCTGTATATTATACCGTCGAAAGAATCAGCGTCTTTCGGAGCTCACGGAAGGAAAGTCTCAGACTTTCGAAAACTTTTAACGAGATCAAACGCCGAATTCGCTGTATTCCCGTTATTTCTTTATTGCAATCGTTCCTTCGACTTTTTCCCGTCTCTCGGTGTTTTTTCTTTTGATTTTGTTTTTTATTTGCGTACAGGGGCAGAGGGGGGGGGGGGGACGAGTCGCTACGGTCCGAACCGGCAAGATGCTCATTCACCCGCGCACTATGATCCACGGCACACGCAACGACACCGCGCACTCGACTCGAACTCGAATCGCTAACGCGGCGGCGGAGCACGCTTCGTCGGTGCTTGACTAAACCCGAGGAGGAGTCAGAATGCTCCAGGAATAGAAAACCAAACGCCGAATGAGCTCGTGAGCTTGCGAACCAAACGAAACATAATGTAACGACCATATGTATATATTTATATACATCTATGTACATAAATATATATACATATGTGTATATATGTATATGTGTGTTTATATACATCTATGTATATGTATATATAAACACATATATATGTATATATGTGCATATATACATAAACATGAATACATAGGTGGATAAAATCCAACTTCTCGATTCTTCTCGTGCGAGGCACCGAGTCTCGCGTCGACCCCACTCGGTATGAAAAACAACGAAGGACCGAGGCCGATTTTGTGACACGAAAAAGTGGAAGTTGCAAAGTCCGGCCGGGCGACGCTCGTTGCACACTCCGAGACTCGGCCGGTGCGTGTGGCAGCCTCGATATCGATTCTCCATCGTTCTGTCGATTATTCGAAAAGAACACCCCCCTTCTGAATATATTTCGATCGATCGATTTTGAAAATCCTATCGAAATACTTTACAATCCCTTCGCGAATTGTTCGATTGTTCGATCGGACATTTTACAGAAGCACGTGCACTCGTTTTTTGCCAAACTCCGTGAGGAAATAGTACGGACAAGTTGCGCCGTGTTGTAATACGAAACAAAAAAAAAGTAACTTTTTTGTGATGCGACTGCGACGCCGAAAAAAAAACCTTTGAATTAACAGCTGGCCGTGAAAAACGACTCTCGAAAGTTGGCACGATCGATCGCGGCTTTAGAATTCGGGCTTTCGTTGTGCCCTAATTTTTTCCTCCGAGCATTCGCTTTTACCCTTTTTTTTCGTGATCTAAATACTTGAAAATCCATAAAATTTGTTTTTCGTAGCCTTTAAAGCTAAATTAAAGTTCCACTGAAGATTAGATGCATCAATGATACGTGATGATACTTAATTGACATATTTTCACGCTAAAATGTACTTGACTTTCACCAGATTTATCGTGAGAATTTCAGGCACGGTGCAAACAAGTCAGCTTCACTAAAAAAACGTGCGAAAGCTCGTGTAACTCGCAGGACGATGAAAATCAATTTCAAAAATAAGAAGCGTCCAAAAAATGCCTCGTGAGAATTCGCATCAATTCCGTCGTTGTGCTGGATATTTTTTTATAATTTTTCTGAATAAAAACGCCGTTGTATAATTACCTGGAATATTAGACAATAAGCGACCCACTGGTAATACTTGACTTGTTTGATCGTGGGAACAGCGCTGCTCTCGGTCTTGCGACGATCGTGCTGATCATTGTGGTACATCCGTTGTTGGTTGGAATAAAATGCGAGGGAAGATGCGACGCCCGGAAACGCAACGTTTACGCCGGCGACTCCCAGCATCGCGCGGGTCACGAAATACGTGCTGTGGATCCAGCAGTAAGCGTTGAAAACCTCCACGGGTATGTCTCTGAGATGCAACAAAAAAAAACGAGATCAAACGTCGGTTCGATTAACGTGAAAAAAAAAAAAAATTCACGTAACTTCGTTTATTCTCTGTTATATATTATCGTCACCTCGTGTGAATGCAGTCTATGGGATTTCCGACGGATTGTTTCGCCGAGACGATCACGGAAAACGTCAGCATGAGAGCGGCCGTGAGCACGTGGAGCCTGAGCAGCGGTCCCTCGCTTCTTACCCTGCTCACCTAAATCATCAAACTACCTGAAGTTTCGATCTCGTCGGAATCGCGAGAGTAGAGGAGAGGGAGAGGGGAAAGCGGAAGGAGAGCGTGAATAATGGAAATATCACGTAATTGATGGAATTTATTGGAATTTATAGTAATTAGCGTGACAATCAAGTAATTAGCGTACGGAGAATGATAAAACTCACGTGAAGCAGAAAATAGAGACTGCCGATCGCGTCCATGATTCTTCGCTCCTCTCGTTTCGTACTGAGCTTTGACGATCCGCCGGCGTATTTCCCTTTGACGAGAGTTTTAACGCCGGAACTGAGCCTCAACTTCTTCTGCTTTACGCCGAGGCACGCTTTATTCCGGTCGTTCGACAGTCCGTCGTTCGACTGTATTATTCTCTCGGTCCTCGTGACGCCTCGAGGACTTTTCATATTTCAACTTACGTCCTATATATTTTGGCTTTAGCAGAAACGCGATGCGTCGACATCGAGCCTCGGGTCTGTCTTCCGCGTAACGTTTCATACCCTTGGACTCGTTTCGTCGTTTTTCGCGAGGCTTCATTCGATGATAAAACGCGATATGAGCTCTGGATCAAGCTCGATTCAACGTTATTCCATGTTGTCTTCATCGCGGGGATAAAAAATATTGTTAAATCGTACTACAGGCGACCGCGCGAGTCGAGAACTTCCGTTTTGTCGGTCAGACTCAAACGCTCGAATGAGAAATTCGACACTTTGGCTACTTTCGTCATTATCGACTTGAAAATATCATTTCGTCATTGCGCATTGGTTTTTTCGTGTTGTCTACGAAACTAACGAGTTTTTATCGAAAGTTGGGAGATCAACGCTCGAGTGATTATTTTTTTAAATCATCGAGAAGCAAGATGATGATTTTTACATCCTTCGGTGACACTCGATCGTGCGAACTAACGAATCTTTTGCGGGATTTCTTTTTTTTTCATTTCGCACGTCACAATACACGAGTACACGCTGTTTTATCGAGGTGTACTGTGCAATTTCGTATGAATGCGCGTTTTGTCACTTTTTCGCGCGCGGTGTTTTTCGCGCCGATTGTCCCTACCTCGCGGACCCGCTTGTATATCGACGATATCTCGTGTAAACCAACAAGATTTGCGTCGTCTCGTGCGCGAGATGGTTCCCAAGAAACTGAAACATAGTACAGTGACTGACCTACTCCTGGACCCGTAAGCTCGGCTGCCAAATGAGAGGGAAAGAGAGAGAGAGAGAAAGAGAGAGACGGAAAAGCATCAAGGGAGATAGGAAAGAAAACGAGTCGCATCGCGCTAACGGACGTGAGACGAAATGAGAGGAAGAAGAAGATGTAAAGGAGGAGAGAGGCAGGACAATTCGCGTGGCTGTGAGCTCGAAATCTTTATATCCCGATACTATTCGTATCGATTTCGTAAAAGGGGCTCGAGGTGGAGACGAGTTTTTATTTTTACTTTGACACATCGGCCCTTGCCAACCGCAGCAAACTTTTCGTCCGTCTCTTTTCTTTTTTCTCGTATTTATCTTTTTTCGTTCCTCTTCGTTATTTCTTTTTATCCTTCGATCTTTATATATATATATACATGGGTGCGTATTTTTATTTCGTCCGCTGCAATTGTGTCATTCCCGAATTGCGTCAACTACCAACGACACACGACACTTTACGTTGGCGTTGAATCTTTAAAGCCCAAAGTCTGTACAAATTCTTTTCTCGCTCCCCCCCCCCTCCCCTCCCCCGTCGCTTTTACTCAAACACCTTTATTTCTTTTTCTCTTTTTTTCTCTCAGTTTCATTCAAGTTTTCGCCCTAGAATCAAATCTAGTTCAAGATCGTTCGTAACGAGGAGAATTACCGGCGTCTGGAGTGTCGAATAATTGTTGATTTCGAAAATTCGAAATGTTGATCGGGGAACTTCCGCTGGCGAGATTTTGGTGCGAATTAAAATATTGTAGGGTGGATTAAAATGGATTAAAATTTTGGTACAAAGACTCGCGTATTTCAGAATTTGCAGAGGGGGGAATGTGGGTTTTTGGGGCTTTCGTTTCGAAAACTGAAAAATCGGGTATCGGATACGTCGATTGCCGCTCCGTCCTTGAAATTTTTCGCCTCTTTGTCGTCCGTTGGATTCGACATTATCGATAGCCACTCGAGTTCGTCCTCCTTTTTGTTTTCCGGTTCGTTCTAGTTTTTGGAAAGTTTCCGCCATTTTCGGATATCTCGATTTATCGAAAAAAAATGAAACTGGTGGTATCGAGTACCGTATTAATTTCTGGTCGGTTAATTTTGATTAACTTGGATATTTTCTAAATCCAAACCATAAATTTTATCGTCGTTTTTTGCAACCGTTTGTTTTTTAATTTACACTTCCAGTTTTTTCGTTTATATCCGTTTTGATAGTCTCAAATTTTTATACGATCGTAAATACAACAATAAAAAATGGTGCACACCCACGCCGGTATTTCCTTCGCAAACGACCAGTTTCGTGATTTTTTTTGTTTTTTTTTCGTCTTTTAACGATCGAAAACGCAACAATTTTTTATTTTTTTACTCTTTCTCGGATCCGCCGTTTCGAATTTCGAAAAATCTCATGGTAGATCCGATATCGGCAGCCTCAAAAACTCCCGTGTAATAATTTCCATGTCAGAATTATTCGTCGACCGAAAAAATTCGTTTCGCAAAGAGTTGAAGATAAAAATAAAATTTCGTGAAACTGGAAAAAAGAGTGATTTCGAGGCTCGGTTTATTTTGTGATACTTGGTGGCAAATTAGTGGCCATAGTAAAACGTTTCAAACGTAACGAATCAAAGTATCGAAAGTATCGAAAGGGCGTCGTCGTCTCAACCACTTTAGGGTTAATAACGTAACGCACGTGTATTTTCATCATCATCGTATGAAAACGTCACTGAACGATAGACGCAGGGATGGAGAAACTATTTGGCAGGCCCGAATCAAAAGTCTATCAATAGAGAAACATCACTGTACGCACGAACGCACGAAAGACGAAGGAGAAGAAGAAGCCTCTTGGTATATGAAGTCATAAATCTTCAGCAATGCTTAGACGATATAATACGCGCTAAACATATATTTAAAACACGGCTGATTTATTTAAGTGTCTACCGCTCAACGATCAATCTCGCGCGATCTTTTTCTTTTTCAGATTCAACATATAGTCGCCTACATTTTTCGTCCTAACGCACAATCTAAAAAGTTTCCCGTTTTTCCGAATTTTTCACGCTCGTTCCGGACTGTCGTGTTTTCTCAGAACGGGAAATGAGAATCGTTTTTTTTAATCGTCATTTTATAGCGTGAATTAATGGCCGTTAAAAAAAGAATCGTTTCCTTTTTGTATACAGCTATTGCGAGACGAGATGGGAATAGTTTTGGGATATTTTCGACAATCCGTATATATATAATTCCAGCTGGAATGATGTATAGAAACGTTAATTTATATTGTCATTAAGGAAACTTACCGTCTCGACTTTGAAGGACGTTTCGCGATCGAAGGATTCGGGGGGAACGAACTGCGATTGTTGGCATCGGCTATGACGACGGCACGCCGGGCTTTCGAGAGGCACGAAAAGTTGAGAGAAAAATGTTGGAATGAAGTTGCTTGCGTTTGATTCGTCATATTTGTCAGTCGAAAGAAAGCCGAACTCTATTTCACGGTATTCTTGCCGTTCCTCTTGTTCTATCACTGAGAAGAAATTTGATACATTAACGGGCATGAAGCTCAGCTGTTCGACTCAGAATCGAGGGTATCGGCTCTCGCGGTAGGAGAGCGCAATTCTGTGCCACTAATAACGAGCACCTTCAGCGGCAATATTGTTAATCAAAGTAGGTACATACATTCAGTGCCGTGCTGCGAAAAAGGAACCTAAGTATCAATAACCATTAAAAAGTGATGTTTTCAATTTTATATGTGCAATGAAAGTATATGTTCCTCTAATTGTCGTGTTTTCTTGGTGAATATCAAAACAGTGCATGAACTTTGTTTATATCATAACTGGTGCCAGAATATGTAAAAAAAAGTAATGAGATCAGTAAAAATTCGTACTGAAAAGCTTTGTTTAGTGTTGTATATATCTTTGACATATGTTTTTCCATATCATTGTTATTGTACGCTCTTGCGAGATCGTTAATTTGTCTTTTTCTGTCGAGGATAGTCGTATTTCTCAAGAAGCTTCGTTAATATAAAAAATCTACTCTGGCTAGAGATAAGAAAATTATGATCGAAAAGAAAAACACGGTTGAAGCCACGATTCGGAAGAACCTTCGCGTTGACGCCTGCGAGGCTGTCTTTCCGCTCTACAGCAATGTCGGGTGGGTAAACAGTCTTGCAGGCGCAGTGTTATCGCTCAAAGCTGGCCCGGAGAGGCTATCTTTCCGCTCTACAGCAATGTCGGGTGGGTAAACGATCTCGCAGGCGCAGTGTTACCGCTCGACGCTGGCCCGGAGAGGCTATCTTTCCTCTCTACAGCAATGTCGGGTGGGAAAACAGTCTCGCAGGCGCACTACTACCGCTCGACGCTGGCCCGGAGAGGCTATCTTTCCTCTCTACAGCAACGTCGGGTGGGAAAACAGTCTCGCAGGCGCAGTACTACCGCTCGACGCTGGCCCGGAGAGGCTATCTTTCCGCTCTACAGCAACGTCGAGCGGGAAAACAGTCTCGCAGGAAAGATAGCCTCTCCGGGCCAGCGTCAAGCGGTAGTACTGTGCCGACATGGCTGTAGAACAAAAATTTCCGGAAACCGGACATGAAGCATCTTGTTCAGAGTCGTTTCCTCTGTGCGTGGTTAAATTTTGATCGAGCTGTCGATCGTTCTTTCCGTCTGCCGCTACTCTTAAGGGGAAAAACTGAAACTAAATTTCCGACAACCGGACATGAAGCATCTTGTTCGGGGTCGTTTCCTTTGCGCGTGGTCAAATTTTCATGGAGTTGTCGATCGTTCCTCTCATCCGCCGATCGAACGCTGGACCAGAATCTGTGAAAAATCTGAAACAAAATTTCCGAAAACTGGACATGGAGCAACTTGTTTAGAGTTGTTTCCTCTATGCGTGGTTAAATTTTGATAGAGTTGTCGATCGTTCTTTTCATCTGCCACTACTGTCGAGTACTACAGCGTCGAGCGGTAGTACTGCGCCTGCGAGACTGCTTACCCGCCCGACATTGCTGTAGAGCGGAAAGATAGCCTCTCCGGGCCAGCGTCGAGCGGTAGTACTGCGCCGGCGAGACTGCTACCCGCCCGACATTGCTGTAGAGCGGAAAGATAGCCTCTCCGGCCCAGCGTCGAACGATAGTACTGCGCCTGCGAGACTGTTTACCCGCCCGACTTTGCTGTAAGGCGGAAAGATAGCCTCTCCGGGCCAGCGTCGAGCGGTAGTACTGCGCCTGCGAGACTGTTTACCCGCCCGACATTGCTGTAGAACAAAAATTTCCGGAAACCGGACATGAAGCATCTTGTTTAGAGTTGTTTCCTCTATGCGTGGTTAAATTTTGATGGAGTTGTCGATCGTTCTTTTTATCTGCCACTACTTTGAAGGAAAACGCTTCTCGCGAGATCGTCTGATCGAAGAATCATTTCTTGTAAATTTTATAAAACACTAATGTGCAAGGGAGAAAGAAGGGAGAAAAATTTTCGCTTGAAAAAAAGTGCAAGAGAAGCTAGTTTAGTTTATTCACTCTCCTTCTCCCGGACTATCTCTCATTTTCTCTCAGTACAATATAAATTCAATTGTGAAATATAGTACTCTTACTTACTCGATATGGATGATTTCTTTTTCACGGAATGAATTATCGTAGAACTATAATCTTTGCTAACTGCGATTAATGTCACAAGTCGACAACTGTCAAAGACAGCATAAAAAAGCGCCGCTGTAAACGGCCGATTCTGCAAGTTCTCGTGGCATTTTCGAACACTGTAATATTTACGTTTCGCCGCGACTCGTGGTGACATCTACCAGGGAAAGCCTCAAGAGCAAAAAGACACCATCAAGACGAAGCTCTATTGTACCGACATGTTTTCGCATCTCTCTTTTTATTATTATGTACACGTGAACTGGATTTCTCATCATGTTCATAATAAAAATTACTCGTGAATTAATTTAGTTGTCACCTCGTATATTTATGACGTGTTTTTCCTCTACTCACTATGTATTACCTTTTGATAGTAATATAGAATACGTTTTTTAGATTAAACAAGGGTATCTCATCTTCTTCAGATTTTCCGCAATATTAAATGTGTCTCAAAGAACCAAACAGTACTTTTTAACTGTGATAATATACAAGAGCCGGGGGCAACTTCGAAACAAGTAAAAAGGATTAAGCATTTATGGAGAAAGCGTAAACAAATTCAAAGGTTTCTCCTCTCCACTGTATTAAATATGAAAATAGTAATGTCATTGAATCAAAACACATTGCAGCAAAATAAATGCCATACCTCTCTTTATTTTCACTTACGAAACTGGGGGTACATCGATGTATTTTCACAAAGTTGCAGGATAATTTTAAGAAATAATCGATGCACACGTCTCGTTTCTGTACAGAGTAAAAATCAGGTATATAATATTCCTTCAAATATATATTTATATATATATGTGTGTTTATATATCTTATATATTCGTCGAAAAATATTCATCGTATAACCTTAAAATCTTGAACTTTTGCGTCTCATACAGAGAGAGAAAAACATATAGATGATATGATGAAAGCATGAGGACGAGAATTATGTATCTTTTTTCGTTTCACTCATCTTTCTCCCAATACATTTATCGAATCCCAATCGATACGTATCGATGTTTTTATTCTCGCTGAATCAAAACAAATTCTCGTGGACCATCTCGTCCAAAAAACTCAGCTGCCCTCGAGGCCCTAGTGTATCACAAACAGCGAAATCATTTTCAATCAATCATTATTCATCGAAGGGTGCATGAAAAAAAGAAGATTTAAAAAAAGTATGTGAGTTATATTCTATCGATAGTTATAGTGATCCCTTTTTACAGATGAAATTTTTTATCGCGATCTCGCCAGCCTCTGATCAAATGGTTATATTCACGCTCGATCCTCAAGGGGGCGATACAATTGGCAAAAGTTTTTCTAATATACAGTTTTAACAAATTTTCAACTTTTAAAAAAAAAGGTCAGTTTAACGAATTTGATTTTTTTCCTACTTTTTCTTACCTCGAGCTACATTTCGGAACTGTTCCCGACAGACCTCTATAAATCCTCTTAAATCCGCCATTTTGAATTCTATAGACACCATTTTTCAATACACAACGATTGTATCTCGTGAGGTTTCATTATCACTAAATAAAAACTTTGCAATAAAAGGAATCATTGAAATATGCTGGATTTTGGCTTGTCCTATTGTATCCCCCCCCCCTGCCCCTGAAATATGCGGTTGACACGAAAATCATAAAAGAACGAACAGAAAAAAAATGATATAAAGAAAATAATCAACCGATAATTATTATTGTCGAGTTATGCTCCAAGGTCACCAGACTCTTCTGATAATTGGCGACAAAAGCCTCTGCGCAAGATTGTAATATCATTTAACGTAAAACTATGAAGGAATGAAGAAAATAAATGAGAAATAAAACGAAAGACCCGTCGTTGAATCTACGAATCGTGGAGTCGAAAAAATTGCCTTTCCGTATACCGCTAATTATTGTTTTCTTTTCCACCTCGATCTCGCAATTCAGTCTTTGGATCGCACAAAAAAAAATCAAATTATCGTAATAATCGCTGTGCACGAATCTCCGGAGGTGGTTTTCGGTGGCTGCATCACATTGTGATGAACGAAAACGAGCAAAAAAAACGGAAACCAGCGAATGGGAAAAGAAACGTTGCAGGAAAAACAGATCTTATCAAAAGACTAAAACCTTGAGCAATGTAGCGAAGACTTGCCTCGGCAATTTTTCCAATGATTAATGAAAAATTCATGATCGAACTCTCAAACTTTTGACCCGGGAATCGAAGTAACATAAATATAACGTATAGCTACTTCATAGCTAATCGAAATACGCAGGGTGTCCCAAATCTCGATGTTAGCAAGTTAAAGGTAGATTCAGGATGAAATTTCGAGTCGAAATGTATTTTAGCAGCTTTGGATAAAAGACTTTTCGACTTGGAATTTCATCCCCAAGGCAGTGCTAAATTATCGGCATCAACTTTTGGAACACTCTGTATATATTTATATATATATACACATTACAGGTTAAAAAAATACATATTTATCAACGGATGTCGAGTCTGGGCGAAAAATCGTGCCAATGTTAAGGAAAGAAAGAAAATTTATCGCATTCAACGTTGCACCCACAGTCAATGGAAGCTTCTGTGTATCGTAAAACTCGTATGAAATTTGGCAAAAAAAAGAGTCGTTTCAATTGACCTCTGTCGCCGGAATTGACACAAAAGTGATGATTCAACATCGCAAGAAGATTCGTAGATCGACCGATGAAAAAAAAAAAAGAGAGCGTACTCTGCTTTATCCGCGCGAGTCTCAACTTGGTACGTCTCCTCCTGTGTCTCTTAATTTATGTTCTCGAAGTAACAAGTCAAAAATACAAGTCTAATGAGTCGTGCAACGGTCGCGTTCCTTGTTTCCTCGCGACCGCGCGACTCACAATTCCGTTGTTTACGGACTGGACGACGACGAGGGTGTGCGATTACCCACCTTTTTCGTCAGTTCCTCGAGCATATCGCGATAAACTAGGGAGTCCATGTTCGACGAGAGTATGTAAAGTATCCACCAATCGCCGATGTCAACCTTTTTACTGATATTCGAGCAAGTCTCGATGGACAAGAGTCTCGACGAAAAATGAAGCAATCTTGGTCTAACGACAGGTGCGAAAATAATCGCCGCTCTGTAAACGACGAGTCCCATGAGCAAACCCGACAGCAGTATATACCAGAACCATATGAATATGTAAGTCTTCTCGTTGACTATGTTCAGCGGTAATATGCAGAGCGAATCGTGCTTCTGTATCGTCCCCGAAGCTCCGTATTTGTGGAATATGCATTTGGTTACACGGGGGAAAACGTAAACCATCGGGTCGACCCGCTCCTCCTGCGGTGTATCGGAAAATTGTAGAACGCGAAGACCGTAACTCAGGAATTCACCGTCGAAGAAGCGATTCATGACGTACAGCTGCGTGAAGATGTTGATCAGACAGAGCAGCTCGCACACGAAGTAACGATAAACGTATGAATTGTGGTTCTGAAATTATACGTATATGTATATAATGATAAGGAATAAACGATCGTTCGAATTAAACATAATTGAATTCAACGAGAGCGAATTGGACGTAACTGGAGGACTCTTTTTTTTCCGACTCTCTCTTTCTCTCTTGTTTATTTCTCTCCTCTCCCCCCCTTTGCAGGCGACTTTTTCCGCCGTCTCTCTCGCGCTCTCGTTTTATCGCACGAAACTTCTTATCTCTGATTATAATAATGGGACCACACCGTGTCTCGGGCAGCCGACTGTATGGGGCGTTCTATCACAAATCGTGCCAACGGCGACTCAGCGACGCCAAGTAAATTAAATGGAGATTCGATAAATTATCGAAGCTGTGAGCTTCTATAACGATTTTCAGACGTCGATTATAAGACTCGAATGAAATGCAGAGAATTGCAACGAGAATTCCGCTTGTTTATACTGTGAAGGTAAGAAAAAATTGCACGTTTACTCATTTCTTTTTCAAAATGCTGCTTTGGCAAACTGAATTTCGTTCCGATGGCTTTTGCCATTTCGAGGAATGTAAAATGTAAAATGGTTGATTTATCGCCTCCCGACCGAGGAGTCTACAGTTTCGTTGAGATTCAATGAATAAGTCACTGGCGCCTTTTATCCGTCTCCGGTGTCTCAGAGTGCTCGCAAGGATCTTTTTATTCCGCTGGAGCCTTCAGAAATTTGTCAATTTCACTCCGAGTGTCTTTGTGCAATTTCGAATAAATACTCAGCCTGTTTCTTCGAATAATGTATTCGATTATTGTATCGCGGTGTGGTAACGTCTTTGAAAACATGACGCAACGACTTTTCACTACCGAATTTTTCGAAAAAATAATCTAGAAAACTTTGTACACACTGTATAAAAGCTGTGTACGTCATAATAATGGATTCGAACGGAATAATGGATTCTTGCATCAGGCGTGTAAGAATGCGTGATGAAAAATGAAAATTTTTCATTACGAAAAAGCTATTATGGTCGCGACGCTTGCCGATGCGTCAGAGATAAATCGTTCAATTATTTTTCAAAATCGATCGATAAAGCGTTGAGAAAAAAAACGAATAGCCAGGAAGAGTAGATGATGTAACAAAATAAAAATAGAAAATTCGTGTTTTCGTCCTTACCCTTATGTGAGAAACTAAATAATCCATCAGAATCGTCTTCTTTTTCGTAATCTCCTCCTGATGGTCGATGCCGTGATTCATACCCATGACGAGTTTCTGCATCAATCCTCCTTCCCAAATGTTCCACAGCCATTGTGGCACATAGCAGAAGATCGCCTGTCGATTATGGACGTGTAACGAGAGACAAGCAAAACGGATTAGAATGTCATCAGCGTTGTAACTGATATACACACGCACATGTATATTTATACAAATTCATAACAGCATCTATTTATATCGCGTATCAAGATGATTTATTTCGAAAAAAATATGTATATATAGATGATCATGAGGTTCAAGAATCTCGTTACGAACATAATAGACTCGCGAGGATTAAATCGAATTCGAGTTTAAATTATTCTCAATTTTTTTCAATTTTTTTTTTCATTCGAGAATTACGTTACAATCTTCCATCACAGAAATTTCGAGCGTCTTTGAAAATTAATGCGGTTCTTGAAAAATATTTCTTTATTATTCGTCCGAAAAGCAATATTCGAGGTTTAATTATGACATTCCTAGGATTAAAAATGTCAATGATTACAGTTTTTTGGAAAATGATTTTTACAAATTATCTTGCGAGTCGATATTTGAATTTCTGTGGGAGGGACGAGCGTGGAAATAAAAAACACGACTAATGCGTTACCTGGAAGAAAAGGACGAAGCAAACCCATTGATAGTAGGTATAATATTTTCTGGCATTGACGTCTCCGAAATCGTTGGCCACACCGGGATGAGCGACTTCAACACCAACCTATAATAACAACAGTGGCGATTTAGGCGATTCTATACTTTTAAATGCACATGTGTAAATGATATAATATGTATATCGAATATTTCGTACATTTCGAAGGATTTTATTGTATTCAATAATCGGCACCGTCGACAAACTGTATTCCCCCCGGTAATTGTTTTCCCGGTTTCATTTGCTCAAATTTTTCACTTCAAGACGCGCTGCTATACGCCTCTGAAATAAACGATACAGGAACTGCCCCAAAACGACTTTTTTTAAGCCATTCTCGGGAACAATTTTACGTTGGCTAACGTAAATTCATACAGATCCATCGTGACGCTACGGTGAAAGTAGGAATTCGGTCGAAAAACCGGCTTTTTTTTCACGCTACGAACTGGCCGTAAAATTAACTTCGACGTTCATTCGACATCCGTATCCGTGCAAAATACGAAAATTCCGTAACTCAACAGCCCCTTGTGTTACATCACACTTGATGTTTATCAAATATGACATGTATACGAGGACGTTTCAATCGAAGAAGGACGATAAATAAAATCGGCGCGTTGCATCGCGATGCTCGCGCGTAAAATGTGAGCCGCGTACAGATGCACGCTGACGCCCGCGCATGCGCGTCGTTAGAAACGCGCCTATATCGTCCTTGAAATATCGGTATTCTTTCGACGACATTCCTTCGTGGTTATATTTTTTGATGCTTTTTATATACAGCACGATAAGTCGCGATAAAGACAACTATTGTTTTCGAGTGTCGTGCGAAAAATTTCTCTTCGTTTTACTCGCGGCCTTTCGAGATGAAGCGTCATTTTACGCAGAGACGTCGAAGGGTTGACCTTGACCGCGCGGCGGTCTTCTTCGAAAAGGGAAGACGTGCCGGGATCACGTAGACCCCGACGGAATGAAAATATTTACATTGTCCAACGGATTATCGTCGTTATATTTCCCATAACCTCTTCAAAGTAATAGCTCCGCGTGATTTATGATCCTTTTGATTAGCTTTTCTCAATGAACTTTCCGTCGTTGTACAGACGTTTGCTCGTACACGAACACAAACTACTTCGAGCGTTGAGTGGCTTCACGTTTGATTATTATTTACGATCGTGTATGTTTATTCGAATGCACGAGAGTCTAACGATGTTTGACAAATATATGGCCAAATGAGTAGGACGTGCCGATGGGCTCCCGAATAACGTTGAAGGAAAAAATAGAAGCTTTAAGAGCGTTGGCGGCTAGAAACTCGAGGGACGCCGAAAATAATCGTGATTCTCCGAGTCGAACGAGTTTTTTTTCGATTTTTTGCTAAAATCTGAAATACCGACGGAATTATCGTCGGGATTGTTCGGCAATTCGAAAAATCGCATGTAAACAACGAATGGAACGAGTATATTCACGATATGCGGTGAAATTGTCGGCGTTGGAAAAGAAAAAAAAAGACTTGAAAAAAGTCGTTCAATCGTTCGCAATGAAATAAGTGGGTCGATGGACCGCGTTGAGTGAACGATTGCGAGATATCAAAAGTGTTGAGGTTGTGTGTGCCTGCTATAAATACGAGGGGAGTTCAACGCGCGCGGTGTAATACAGGGCCGCGCAACCACCTGTGAACGCGACGAGACGAAGCAGAAAAAAAAGAAAACGTAATTCACGCAGGCTTTCGATAGACGAGAAAAAGGCTACAATATTCGTTCTCAAACTTGTCCGGTTTTCACTGTTTGACCTCCTAATCGAGTTTACAATGGATTTTCGCTACTCACTTGACGATTGAAGGCGTCCGGCATCGTGAACGTCGAGGTTATCCAGCAGTAGGTGTTTATAGGATGAGTCGGTAAGCCCTGTACGATACACGATATCGGATTTCCAACATACTGGGTGGCGGTTATCACCATAGAGCATGAAAGCAACAGCACTGTCGTAAACGTATTATGCATCCGAAATACCATCGAGTCAGTCTTGATCTCCTGCCATTTTAAGTAATTACTCAAGCCTCCGAGTAATTTATACATGATTGCGGCTTTCGAATAATCTCGCGTGGATCAAGGAAAAAGCAATCGCGGTGGATTGAAAAAAAATGCAAATTGATTTTTTGTTTTTCCGCTCTTTTCGTTTTCGTACGCGAGATGTGCTCGGGTTTTTTGTTTTTTATTTCGTATTCTTTTTTTCAATTCACCAATCACCGGTCGTTTCTTCAGTCACGCGGGCTAAACACGCCGAGAAACATGAGAAACCGGACAACGGACGAGTAGCAGCGCGCACGCATACACACGAAAAACTATTGCGAACCGGCTGTGCCAGCTGTGTGTCCCACGCGGTGAGCGCCCGTACTATGTATATTTTTCGTTTCCCCCACCCCCTTGATACGCGCCGCTAACGTTCGTGGCGACCCCGGCGGTTCGTCTTCGAACGTGATCCCGTGAAGCAGAGGGGAACAGACGGAGAGTCAAGCGATTGCACGCTACAAAACGTGGCAGGCTATATCGCTAATGTTCGGGATTCAGTTTTACGATTCTATCTCGTTCCCTTGTTGTGAAACGCCGTCACTCTGTTAACTCGCAATTGATTCACTCGGACTTTTGTTCTTCTTTGATCGTCGATGATGTTTTGTTCGTTCGTTTTGCAAACAACACCGCACAAGGGTTACTTCTCGAACGAAGACGGTACCGCACGAAGTATATATCTCCGTAATTACTCGGGATAACAAATTAAGAAGAGAGTGTTAAATAGGCTAAAAGTTTCTGACGTTGTTTCGCATAAATGCAATAAAATCTGATACACTTTTTGGTCACGATAAATACGATACATATACAGCATTTACTCTCGACAAAACTTTATATCGCCAGCCAGTGTGCCCGATATTACTCACTTATTCCTCACAGTACACGATGGCAGTAGCACATGTTATTTCGAAAAAAAAGAACAAACATACATATATGTACATATATTTTTCGTTAATTTTCTTTTCCTCTGTCTCTCTTCCTCTTTTCAATTTCCTGCAAGCCCTTTCCCTCTTTCCTCTCGATTGCTCGCTCGCTTCCCATTTGTTGCTTCCTCTTCCTTTTATTTTGTCTCCGCCCCCACCCCAGTCCCCCTCTCTCTCTCTCTCTCTCTCCCTTGTTGACCGACGAGAGTTCTTTTCTCCCTGCCTTCGGTTCCCCTTTTGCTAGTGTACCCCTCGGGATTTATGCTGCCTCGCTTTCGCGATGTATGTTGTATAATATGTATATACGACGCGCGTGCGCTTTATCCTGCGGTTACTCTCGTTGTTGTCTGTACAACGATAGAGCAGCAGCGGCGGCAACAAAACAGGAGCGGTAACAGCGGCAACGTGCGCAGCTACTGAATCTCCTCGATAGCTCGCGCTACGTACGTACGAGTCTCTGGTCCGCCGACTGACGAGTAGTTCCACGGTGAATTTATTATGGTGGGGAGAGAGGGTGGGGTCAAACAAGAAGGGGGAAACGAGAGAAAACATGCAGCGTTACGAGGGGGAAGGAGAGAAGCGGCATCGAGAGAGAGAGAGGTATGGTATACGAGCGTAGTAAGAACCAAGGTTTGTCAAGAGGAGGGAGAGGGAAGGACTTTTACGCCGCTTGATTGAAAATATCCCCCTGGTACGCGAGTTAGAACGTAACCTCTCTTTTCCCCTGTTGCCACTTTTGTTACCGACCATAGGGCCTCTGCTGTTACTGTTACCCATCAACCTCTCTCTCCCCCGCCCCTTCTTCACTGTCCGTCATCTTGTTTTTCCGTCTCTCTCTTCAAGCCTGTCCATCTCGCTTCCCCGCTTTCATCGCTCAGCGTAGTGCAACATCGACTTGTCGGAAGCAATACTTATTTTCCTCACTGCATATACTGCACAACCGCCCCCCCCCCCTCCGCCCCCTCCTTGTACGGCCGCTACTCGCTCCGTCGTTGATGTTCCATCTCGCTCCTTAATTCTACTCTTTCATCATGATTTCTGCACTATGCCCATCTGCCTCGCGGTTGAACCCGCAGAAAAACAAGCACCGTTAGGATTCAGCGCGCACAGAATTGTTCGGCTGTGTACGTGACTTTGATTCTCCTTGTCCCCGCGTGGGTTTTCAGGAGGTACGCATTGTTCTCCGAGCGCTAAAATTCTACGAGCGCGCATCGCTCTGTCGATCCGAGCCCCATTCCTGTCTTCACAAGGGCACGAGGGTCTTTGTCGAGTCGCTGTGCCTGCGATTATATTGTTATTATAAGCGTACAGAAGGGGGCTGAAGGGAAAACGACAGGGGTTGATACGTAGACGCAGGTCGTGACCTTGATTTGTCAAACAATGGCAATAGGGTTCAATGTCATTGAGGATATGTCCTTTATCCTTGTCTAGGTCTCGTCGATCGGAGAAATCATCTCTCTCGATTGATCACGCGGAGAGTATCGTCGCTCGTCGATTCGCCAAATCTTCATAACCTCACTTTTCTTTCCGTCGGCTTCACGAGCGTGTGTTGTTCGAAAAGACGCTCATGCGATATCTCGTTTATGATCTAAAGCATGGAGAATCTCAGTAGGAAGAGGATAAAACATAAGTTGGCTCTGATAATTTTTCTGACCGAGAGATTTCTTCATCCGGAGAGATGGAGGAGTGGTAAAACCGCACTCGGCGACTGAGAAATCGAGTCTCAGGAGTGTTCGAGAGCTTTGAAGAACGCTGAGGATGAAGATAAATGAGAGGAGGATAAGAGCGAAATAGTATACGAGCACAAAACGAGTTTTGAGAGTGTCGCTCGCGTAGCTTCACCAGAGTCATCTACGTGACTTTTCTCCCGTAATTCTAGTCTCCTGCCATTAGCTTTCCCTCTGGCAGCACGCCTTTTTTTTCATCTTCGCGTTCGGCCGGAATTCCAGACACCAGCGCCGTTCGAGTGAAACTCTACGATCTTTTACCGCATTATCGTGGAGGCACGAAAAAAGATTTTTCTAAACATGAAAATCCTTTTAATCTCCCGAACTTGGAGCGGTCCTAAATTTTCCTCAACAGCGCCAAGACTATTTTCAACCTTTCCAGGTAGCTGTAAAATATATGCGAAGTACGCACAAAATTTAAGCCTATTTTTATAAACGCGGCAACAATCACGGCTCGAACGGAAGCTAGCGACATCTGTTGTCAAAAAAGCTCTTTCTTTTAATCGCATCCGTCTGACAAATAATTTAAGAGAAAAGACCAATGAAATCTTATCAATCGCTGATTAAGTATATATATATGCATGTATAATGTATTCGAAGCCACGTGTTTTTGCCTACAAATAGATTTGTTTATCTTCACGTTCGTTGACACTTTCAAGAACTCGAGAGGCTATTGCACCAGCAACAGTAGCCCTAATGTCTATTTTAAGATCAAAGTCTCAAAAATAGACGATATTGAAACGTTAAGAGCGTAGGTCGAACTATTTCCCTTTCATAATCTTGAGATTATATAACACTGCGTCTACTATAAACATTTTGAGTTTCTCAGTGGTATGGGTATGTCGAGCAGCAAAAAAATGAGAATGCGGAAATTGTAAATCGATACTCGCGAGCTCGTGATCGGTATTATTCCAGCAACAACAGAAGAGATCGAGAATTTCAGGTACTCTACGAAGCTATAAAAATTTAAAGAACGACAATAAATTGAATAACTTTGTTCTTTCTTTTAATTCACTCGACTTATTAATAATTTTTTCGAAACAGAAGAAAACGTTTCAAAACGTCAAAAAAATGCAGTTCAAAAATCTCAATGTGGAATTAAATTTAACATGGAGAGAAAAGAAGTTTTTTTGATATTTTGAAATTTTTTACATTTTTTTTCACTGAAAATCACCGTCTTTATTGTGTTCCTGGAACACATCCGGTCGTACATCCTCAAATATAAAGAATCAGAAGCGGAGAAGAATTTTTATTCGTCCGCGGGGGCTGTTGGATGGATTACGCCAATGAACGAGACCATGAACGAAATTTATCGGTCACGTTGCATCAGGGATTGCGCGGGGCGTGTCTGAAATTGTATATTGGAATATTCATGAGGTCTTGGCTCGGATTTAAATGGACTGCGTGTTCGTAAAGGTTGAATAAAGAAGAAGCGAAAGAAAAAAAAAGGCTTATTTAATCATTATCGTAAATATACATCGCGAATATAATATACCTCAAAAATATCAAAGGAATCCGAGCATCAACTTCGTTAATTAGTGTTTACATCGTATTGGCATTGTACAAGATATTCGAGACACTGTAATTGATCGAGAAATTTTGTAACATTTGAATTAAATTCCTTCGCGTTAATTGTTTTGTTTTTGAATCTCCTTCGTCGATGAAAATCGATAAAATTGGAAAACCCATTTTTCTTACCTTGTTTCAGTAAAAATTGCACGTGTCCAAAATTATATTATCCCTCGGTTGTTTCGCGAAATCAACGCGAAATCATGACTCGTGTTGATCCCGATTACGCCAATGGGCGTAATCGTGAAAAAAAGATGGACGAGATTTGCATGCACAGACACTGTGCGCTCATTGCGTCACATGGTGTCAAGTTGGCCTTCTAAAAATCGGGGTTAGCTGATAATAGTATCATGATGATACACCGATCCGCGAAGCGTCGAACGTGATTGAAAATTTTATTCGAGGAAAAGATCGAAGAATGGAAAATTTACAAAAAAAATTCGCAATTTTTGCAAAAATTCGATTTTGAGATTCAACGATGGCACGATTATTCATTTGTTTCTTTTTCTTTCAATTTGAAAAATCACGTTACCCACAAAAATGTTGAAAAAATGCAGTGAAAGTAGCGAAAAATGCAAGTTAAAAATCGGCAAAATTCGTGTGTTATCGTCGAATTTTAACATCATCGTTTCCGTTCAGTCGCCTCTACGCCATTGAATTCACGGCAGGACGGCGAAAGAACGAAGGGAGATGCAGTAAATTTGCATGTGCATCTCGTCTCGTAGACCCTTGCAGTAAAATCGGTCACGTGTGTAGCATGCAGCGTGGCTGGATGCATTAATATCTTCCAGCGATTTTCGACCATCGAGAAAGAAATTCATTCATGATTATTCGGCGTTCTCGGTTTTTTCGCTTTTGATGTTTCTCCGCGGCGGTTCAAAGGGCGAGGTTTTTTTCTCCAGAGACTCGAGGATGTGAGGCAGACATTATTCCAGCGAGCAATGCACAAAATGAAACTTTTACGCGTAACATACAACGAGAACGTCCATTTGTATTAATAGCGACGCTGAAACAAGTTGTTTGAAAAAAAAATCATCATTTTTAGAAACTTTCGAACGTTCAAGTGTTTTCCTTTCATTTCGAGCGAGTTACAAAAAACAGCAAATTATTCATAATTTCTCCAACACCAAGCTTTCGAAAAAACTCTAGTTGTGTCACGGGTAATTTGGAAATCGGTTCTTGACGTTTTAATACTGTTTTAATATGATCGATTTTTCAAAGATTCTTGCTGCCTTGCCAGATACTTGAATTTCTAATTCTGTGAATTTCTAATGTCTGCGAGACATCCTCAATTAAGAGACTCGAAAGAGACTTGTCTCGGATCGCTCGTGTACAAAGAGTTGCCAAAGATTCCATCTTGCTGAGATTAATTTTTCTACTCTCCCGAAGGAAGTTTTTTTTTTTCAACGGGGTGCTTCGTGTTCTCCTATATTATTTTGATAAAAGAAGAAAAATTGATAAACAGAGGCACTCGTCACGAGCACATGTGTCTTTTATGTTATGCGACGTGAATTTATCGTCGAAGCGAGTGAGGGAGGGAGAAAGACGGAAAATGTAAGGTTTATCTTCGATTGTATGCCGAGTATACGAGCACCTACATTGTACACAGTTTTTGCCGCGACAAAACGCACGTGCGTTTGCACGACTTTTTTTATAACTTTTCAGCAAACACGTGCTCTCGTATCTTATTCAAGATTATTGACAGTGTCTCGGAGACGATTCCAGCAGACAACGTTCTAATTCCTGCACGTGATTCGCAGCTTTCTTTTCGAGACTGCCAGATGTTTCCTTCGATACATGATATAACATTGTACGGCTCTCGTCTTTTTATCTCTTTTTGCTCGTGTCACTCGCGAGATCGAAGGAAAAGAAGGGAAAAAAACACGAGGTACATCCACATATGGTTTTAGACGAGGCTAAACCACGCCAGCCCCCGAGATTCAAAAATATCCACATCCGTTTTGCGGTCCACGATCTCTCGACAAAAGAAAAATGAAGTTTGGAAATAAAACACGCGGGAGAAAACACTCATTTGCACCTATTTTTTCTCCGTTGCACGAGAATTTCGTTGTAAAAAGAAGACCGAAATTTTCCGCCCAGACGAAATTCGGGTACAGTATAGGTTATGTTTTATATTCGTGTTCCCCCTGATCGAACGCATGAGGGTCCTTAAACGCGTGACGCGTGTCCTTGAAACGTAATGCTCTAAAACACCGGCGGTGCCACAGTTTGCTTCAGCAATGAAACAATAATACTCGTGTATTAAATTAATAAACGAGGAAAGTGGACAGCCTCCGCATGCCGCCACAGGATCTCGTCGCATTATCGTACGTTCGCGAGAACTCTACTGACGAGCAAACCTTCTGTCGTCAATGTCTATTGCAAATGCAAATTTGCCAATCTCTATTTATACGACAATCAACAACGTTCTCCGTGACCTCTCTCGATTAAGGTGTTCTTAAATTTACATATTTACGTCCATCTCGCCCCCGTCGATGCAATCGCCTTTTCTCTATTTGTTCTTGCGTCGTAACGAGACAAAGATAACCAAGCGTCAACGCGATACAAAATGCAGGCGATAATTCACCGTCGTTAACAAAAAAAGTCTACAATGATAGTCAAATTTAACGAAATTTTCCAAAAAAAAGTTGTCAGCGAAAGTGCGACTAAATTGACGTGATCTTTTTGCCTCATTGAATCTCCCCCCAGATGGCGCTGCACGATATTTCTTACCGACCGAGATGCTCGATTTAACGCCCGACATTTGCGAAAAAAAAACTCGCACGATGATTCTATTCGTCTTTCGGCCGGCTGAAATTCTCCGCATTTTTTCGGTTGACAGCGATCGATGATTGATTAAGTCAACTTGCTTGCCATGGGTCTTTCTGCGTATGGGAAGATTTCTACATGTGCGTATCGTAAATGTGTATTTCGATCAAGAAGCAAATCGAAAAAACACGACATCTATGATCGTCAGTTTAGAAGCGATGTTTTGTAATCGCGCTCGAGTGCTGCACTCTCGAGCGTTATACTCTATGGACTTCTGGGACGTACGTTATTCGAGTACAATTAGCGTAATTAGGCCGCGCTCTGGTTCCAACAAAGGGTGACTTGTGAGTCTCTCTATGTGTGACGTCTTGATGAAAGACTTTCTTTAACTTCGACAAATCCGTCATTTTACGTATTTAAAATAGACTCGCGAGTGTCGAATATACATTTGCTCACGTTTACCGCAATGATAATGAAAAGTGATGAAAACATAACCTGCAAATAAAATCGCTGTACCATTAGGAAAAACTCCGATGTGAATTATCGTTTCAACGAAGGAAAAAGAAAAAACTTGTCAAACGATCATCGGCTGATGAACTAATGATCGACGATCACTGCGATCTTACGATGACTGCGATTATTTCTGCCGCTCCCACGTTGCCTCGAGACACGAAAATGGCCTTCGAATAAT
The DNA here is from genome assembly GCA_959613375.1 of Heteropelma amictum. Taxonomy (NCBI): domain Eukaryota; kingdom Metazoa; phylum Arthropoda; class Insecta; order Hymenoptera; family Ichneumonidae; genus Heteropelma; species Heteropelma amictum. Next base: position 11,561,257 of record OY390726.1, on the reverse strand, counting down.
GCAAATCGAACGATACTTTTTGTCGGATGTTTCCTTTTCATGCTTATCCATCGTAATGATTCATTTAAGGTGCTCACAGCGCGCGTAACATCCGAGATGTCTGAAAAAAGCGTTTTTTCCTCGTTAATCGATTGAATCACACCCAAGCTCTCAACGCCGATATAAAAATGCAAAGATTCGTCGATATCGCGGTCGAATTTTGTTTCATTCTCTCGCCGCTTGTCTCTGCCATCTTTATTGCGTTTTCCTCTCTCGTATCCGAGATAAACCGTTCATCTCTCGAGGAATTCGTCCCATTGTATCTCACGACCGTACGGTTGACCACCCCTGTGGGTCAATCGTGTCAATTGTGATGAATGTTAACGTGACTCGCGTCCGAGCGCTGCTCTGACCGCCTCTTCTCGTTGAATACTCGACGGTACGTGCGAGAGGCAACTTCTCGTTATTATCGATACAACAATTGACGTTTCTCTTTGTAAATTACATTAATCAGCAATTTGTTTCAACAATTAAAATGATCGGCTTAATAACATTCATGATAATGACAAAGTATTATAAATCGTGTTATGGAAAACTGCCGCTAGTGTCGCTGCTGGCGTTCTTCTCATCGTCACAGATTCGGCTATTTGATTTTTAACAATTATACATCAGTGAATATTAATAATTAAGATCAAGGGCTTATTCATGATTTCGTGAGACTCGCACGTGCGTTTGCTCAACTTGTGCTCCACTTTAAATGCCGAGGCACACAACTGTGGGACACTTCATCCATTGTGCACTTGTACGACACTCGGAGCGACGCTCGTCTCTTCTTTCTCGTTCCCACATACGACTCACGACACTTGTTACACGGAAGAGAAGCAAAGGCATGCAGATTGCGTTTGCGCGAGCAACAAGTGATCAGCATGCGTCGGTTATGCAGGAAAATTCTTTTTCCCGATAATTCCATTGAGAATTTTCCGCTAGACAAATTCGTAAATCCCGATATGTTCCAGGGATTCTCAACGTCGAATTTCGAGCGGAGGATGAGAATTTCCGGACGTTCGATCTGACAAGTTTTTTTTTCATAAATTTAATAATTGTTCATCTCCATTAATTCCTCGACGGAGATGAAAAAAAGATCGATAAAAATCGATGCTCAATAACATCGAGAAATATTCTCTTCGTAAAATGAGAGAAAAATCATACTTTTTCGTATCGGAATTTATACGCGAACGTAGATGTATCTCGAGTCATCGTTTTTAACGGTCTAGTGTAAATATACATGCAGAATATGTTATACGCACGTAGGATGGATGCTGGAGAAAGGATCAAGCGTGTCTCCGGTTATGAGACGTTGGTTATCCCAACACTCGGCTCTGCTCCATCGGCTTCTCGGATATCTCTCGATCGTCATTTTTATTCATATAGAAAACATCGAGTATCCCCGTGGGCGTGAAACCTGAATTTCGGAAGATGCGTTTCACGACTAGAATACGTGACGAAATAAAAAAAAGTTGCTGAAAAATATGATTTTTTTTTTTTTCGATTAAAGAAAACTAAATACGCGATTACAAAAACGCCTCTCCAAGATTACTCGACTCGGTATCTTCCAAAAATAAAAAAAAGTTATTCGATCGAATTACGAAAAAAATAGTCGGAAGTTTCTTATCTGTCGTGCGATAAAAGTGATGTTAACACGTGTTTATCTGACATCCGCATTCAATAATTATTTTCAATGATTAAGCGCATTTTAATGACCCATGAAGAAAAAAGTGTGGAAAATAGAGTCGTATATTTACATCGATATACATTTCAATTGACTATATACCGTATCTAAGTATAGCTTGTAAAAATACGTCTGAATAAAATATAGATAACGTTTCAAAGCGACCACGTGTCTAAATAAATGTTCGTGCGTCGTGCTTTCCCCCTCCACTTTGTATTAATAACACTATTGTAAGTATAGAAGCCAAAGGGTCCAATGCACGTGGAAAACTACGAGATGCACAAAGGAATGGAGAAAAGTGCGTAGTGTTTGGCTCTTCCAGAGATAGAAGAGCGAAATGGAGGATAAACACGTGTGGCGACGATTTTAAGTCATCGTGAAGGAGGACAAAGATTAGAAAGTCTCTGATGCTGAAATAAATCTATTTTTTTTAATCGTCTAGCCTCGGTCACGGCGACTGCATGCTCCGACAAATTTGTTTCGTTAATAAACAAATAACGGTAATTTTATTCCATAAAATACCGATATTATACCCTCGGGAAAATCTTTAAGAAATAAACAAAGGAAATTTAAGAATTTTTCAAAATTCTATATACTCGCACGAAAAAATGTTTTCTTCGACTCTACAAATGGTCAGCACTATTATTATCATGAGATAAAAATTCTATAATCGTCGACGGAATCGCGAAAGATTATTTTCGATCTTATCGAGACGATATCGAATTTTGGTAGTAAACTCCAAATGCATTTTTGTTATGTTTTGATGCCCGGGCGAGCGATGGAAGGGTCATTTTTGAGGATGCGTTGCATGCCAAAAGTCACGTATTTTATTCCGGAGAAAAATCGTTTTGAACGCAGTGTGGGATTTTCCAAAAAGGTTTTCTGGCAACCATTTTCCGCCTAGCGACGTGCATAGTCCCGAGAAAATAGAAAATCTTTACCTCTCCACGAGGTCTCCAAGACCCTGCCTCGCTCACATACCGAGGGAAAATTTCGAGCTTGGGGTGTCGGGACAAATATTTAAGAAGGCTCACCGTCGTCGCAGCTGTTTTCCAGACGTTGTTGGACACGTTTTTATTATCTCCCTCGGTCGCTCATCCAAGTTGCTCGTCGCTCCCCAAACGTCTTTGACAATTTCTTTGTCCTTGAAGATTGCCATAACCGAAATTCCCTACATGTATCATCGAACACGTTGTCCCTGTTTTTGAATAAACAATTATCAATTCGAACGTCAAAATCACCAAAATCACGTCACCGATCTAAACGACAAAATAATGAACTTCCCACTCGATCGTCTCATTTATTTTAGATCAAAAAAAGAAACACGTATACGTAGTTTCAAAAATCCTGCAGCGAAATAATCATTATCGAAAAATATGATTGTCAAATAATCATGTAATTATTTTGAAAATTACGAATTTCGTTAATGATATTTTCGTGCACTAATTATACCTCGACGTATTGAAATAAAGATCGACGAGAATTTCCTCGATAATCCGTACATGTATAATACTAGGAATAATGACATTAATTATCGAATAATATCTCTCATCATCTCGCGTTTCTACGTAAATCAGGAGAAAACGGAGCGAGGACGTAATTAAAAAGAGCGCGAAGTACGAGAGCGAGCAATCAACGAATACGAGGCTGGAAACACGGCATGGGATAATCGCTCGGACCATGAATACGTTTCTTTGTAAAAACTATCGCTAATTGACGCGAGTGAAGGGAAACGACCTACCACTGATGTATTTCATCATCAGTGCTAATAAAAGAAACATTTTCACGCCTTATCGCTTCTATTATAATTGACAATTACGTGTAAAACATGTCCAGCTCCGCCTCCAATCGCATCCACGATTTTCTCGACAACGTCGATGCACTCATGGACGAACGAAATTTTCGATTTCCATTTACCATCTCCAGTCGATTCATGTACAAATAGAATTTTAATTTCTTCAAACAAATTTCGTCATTAATCATTTTTCATTTACAAGATTATTTGACAATCATATTTTTCAATAATCATTCTTTCGCTGTACGATTTTTGAAACTGCGTATACGTGTTTCTTTTTTTTTATTTAAAATAAATGAGACGATCGAGTGGGAAGTTCATTATTTTGTCGTTTATCGCTTCTATTATAATTGACAATTACGTGCAAAACATGTCCAGCTCCGCCTCCAATCGCATCCACGATTTTCTCGACAACGTCGATGCATTCATGGACGAACGAAATTTTCGATTTCCATTTACCATCTCCAGTCGATTCATATGCAAATAGAATTTTAATTTCTTCAAACAAATTTCGTCATTAATCATTTTTCATTTACAAGATTGTTTGACAATCATATTTTTCAATAATCATTCTTTCGCTGTACGATTTTTGAAACTGCGTATACGTGTTTCTTTTTTTTTATTTAAAATAAATGAGACGATCGAGTGGGAAGTTCATTATTTTGTCGTTTATCGCTTCTATTATAATTGACAATTACGTGCAAAACATGTCCAGCTCCGCCTCCAATCGCATCCACGATTTTCTCGACAACGTCGATGCACTCATGGACGAACGAAATTTTCGATTTCCATTTACCATCTCCATTCGATTTATACACAAATAGAATTTTAATTTCTTTCCGATAACTGGAAAAACAAAAATTAATTACACAATATTTTATCATTTTTGTTGTTGTTTATTTTTCTTATATTTACTCTTGTTTTTTTTAATAAAAAAGCTGCACCGTTTATCAACGCGCAGAGAGATCTCTTCAGCCACAACGGCCGATCGATTTTCGACACGAAACCTTGATGCCCCGCAGTCTTTTTATCGTTCGACACGTTGACTTTGTTTCGTCAGCTCTACAAACAAATTTCGTCATTAATCATTTTTCGCTCGACATGTGCGACGCATGTGTCAAAGAGCGAGAATGCGGTACACGAAACGTGCCAACGAGAGTCCGCCGGCTGATGCGACAATGCCAGCGCGATGTTTTATTTCACATTTACTTATTCTCGGATCTCTCGCTTCTGGCCGTTAAAATTGATCAACGTGTGTGTCTTTCGAATTTTCCTGAATACGAAAAATACACACGGGCCCCATATTTCCCGCTCGTCTCACTCGTTTCGTCGGAATACTGCAGTGTGAAGGGAAAAGAGATATGAAAAATAAAACTTTCCTCACCGTTCCATTTTTCTTTCACGCTCACGCCGGGCAGCGAACGTCAATAAACGAGAGAATTCCCCGCGTCTGCAAAGGTGAAGAATGCGAGGTATCGGAGACTCTAAATATTGACTATAGTCGGGAAGTGTGTCGGAAAACGAGACGTCGCTTTATCCGAAATCTATCGATACATAATGGGTCAGAAAAATATCTTCTCTACTGTATACAAAAATGAATTTTCCAACCACGTCGTAAAACGGGAAATTCGAGTGCTTATTTGCTTTTCCTCGTCCGAATGATCGGTAAAACCATTCGCAAAATCGTTTTATTGCTCAAAACTATTTACCATGAAATTATCCTGGACCATCTCGTAATCTTCGATCTTAATTCTTTCAATCTGCCTCTTGACGAGTTTTGGCCATTTTTGTAACATCGTAAACTTGTGCACGAATGATTTGTGCGTATAATATAATAAGCAATCTTTGCTGCATTATTTTCGGGAAAAATCGGATAATCCTGATTTCATTTAATACAAAAAACAGAGCGATATTTATCATCTGATTCATGTACAAAGACGAGGCAAAGACTGAATTTGGAGAAATGTCCATTACCCTTCGTCCATTGTTCATTAGTGTAATTAAGGGAAAACAGATCGAGTCAACTTCCGGTCTTTCCAAGGAAAGAGAAATGTCACCGGCGTTGGCGACAAATTACGAAAAATAAAATGATAAGACATCAGCGTTATGATTTATTTTGTAGAAATTCCTCGCGTTACTCGCTATCTTATCCACAAAAAATTCTTTTCATCGAAAGAATCGTTGCTGAAAAAAATAAACCGCACTCGTATTAATCACTGATACAGGAATTACAGAAACGCTGGATGTGCACCTGAACGTAAAAATCTTCTTTACAAAAATGTGTATAACACGCACGCTGAGTCGTCACACGTGTGTACGATGTCGGCTCCTCGCCCTTCGAGGCGTTAAACGACATTCTCGCGAATGACGATTCGCTCGAAAGCTCGATTAGATTTGAAAAAAAAAAAAAAACAAGAACTGAGAGAACAGGAAAACGTCCCGTGACGTGTAACTTACGCACTCCTCGTTATTCCGAGAGTAACGTGAACGACGAGGTCACATGAAGATTTTTATCACAGGAAACACGAGTCCTTATGCAAGACTCGCTCATTCATTCGCTCATGTGTATATATATAAATTACACACTACATTTATCGATACTACACGAGTCTCAAAAACGTGCAAACTTGTATGGGACATTCGTACGTGAATACAAAGACGAATATACGATCAAACGCGTATAAATAACAACGCGAAGATATTTGCAAATATTTCACTACAAATAAGTCGGTAAATTCCTTTGTTTTTTTTTTTCGTATGTTTCGCTGCGGGGTTATTTGGCGTTAAGAATGAACAGATCGTGGAACAATCGGCTCGATGGACGCTCGGCGTCCGAAACGACCTTGGACATAAAAAAAAGGGTAATTAACCTGTTACAACAGTATTCCAACGCTATGGAATTCTCGCCTTACGTAAAGAATCTGCAAATGGGCTTTGATTTTTCTTTCAAACGCTCGTGGGAGTCGTAATTTCGTGCGATCGAAGCTGGAACGTATTGACCACACGGGTGTTTGTTTTGATCGAGTTTAGGCGATATTTCAATTGTTTCGCGTCGAAAAACAAACCCTTCCATGTCAGAACGAAGCATCGAGATGTTTGTTTTTCGTACTTTGTGTTTGAAAGAATACAAAGCTTCTTCCGTCATCGGCATCGAACGTTTCGACTCTCGCCGCTACAGACGCGATGTTTTGTTTACTCTCGCACTTTTTCTCGCTCTGTTTACATCGTCTTTGCTCGATCCATCGTCGGACGAGTCTCGCGAACGTTGATACATATTGATACAAAATATGATTCTCTACAATGTGATAATACTGTCACGTGATTGTCAACTCGACGCATCGATGATCGATTATTTTTATAGCTTCGATTTTTACGAATAAGATTTTACTTTTCGTGAATCGGGAATCTCTAATTTCGAAAAAAAAATGGACAGACTCGCGCATAAAGATGCAGAAAAGAATGTGAATTTTCGCCGAGAGTATCGGCGATCTCGTCAATGACAAATGCGATAATCGCGTTGCTGAAATTCAATGAGAAAATTTCCATCGTAAAACACCGCGTCGACCGCGCGTATACGGCGAGAATGAAACGAAAGTGCGATTACGCGGATATGTCGACGACGAGGACAAGACGGTACGTATTTTCAACGAAATTTATCGTTTTCTACTGCTTTTATATACGTGTATATAAATAACGATTCAACATCGAGCTTTTCTCCGCGATAATCGTTCACTGGAACGACGAAATAGTTACTGGGTACAGCGCCGGTAATATGATTTAGTCAGCTGAGAATTTATTACGGGAAACGGCAATTCTTGCGCATGACGAAAGGATGCAAAACTCAGTCTTATAAATATTCAAATCGTGACTGTATACGTACATACACGCGCATGTGTACGTACGCAGTGAACGTGGTCATGATTACCGCGAGTTACTCACATATTGCGGGTGACCCAAGTTTAACTTCCGGTCTCTATATCTCTTATTCTCCGGTTTAAATTGTCCCTCGGAGTTCTCGGAGCAGAAAAGGCCTCCGGGCTCGTTGTGCGCGCCGGAGAAAACTCCGCACGGCGGCGCTGCACGACGACGGTAAAATGACTAACTAACATAATAATCGAAGCACGTCATACATCCCGCATCGTTATCGCTCGCAGTTTTAACGTCCGTGGACGAAGAATCGCGAGTTTGTTGCTCCGAAAGTTCGACATCGAAAACAAGATGGCGGCGGGCGCACGAGAACCGGTTCGAATTAGCTTCGGGAGAAAGTTTACGTTGCGGGAAGAAATAGGTTATGTTCGTCTTTCGGAAAAGATGGAAAACGACGTTTCGCGATGTTCTTGGCGAATGATGATGCACGAAAGTACGCGAATTATCGTAAATTATACGATGTCTTTCGCAATGACTTTTCTTTGCTTCAGTGGCTCCTCCTCGGTAAGGTTACCGAGGGTTTGGCGAAAACGGGCAGCGCGACGGTCCTCCATATCGTACGCCAGCTGCTCGAGCAAATCCTTGAAAGCGTAATTATCGAGATTCTTCGCAACGTAGTAGAGAAACAGCCAGTCACCGAAATAATACTCGTTCGTTACGCGTAATACGTTCCACGGATTGTACTTGCCCGGACAGGCCATCGAGAAAACCAGTCTGTTGAAGGCTTTGCTCCTGAGGATAGTGAAATCGTCGATTTTTTTCTCGAATCATTTGTTTTTTGCTCGTCTTTTTCTTACGACTAAACGGTATGGATGAATGATGTCTTTGAGATCGTTGAGAAAAAATCGCTCGGGATTAACTCGCGATACGTTTTTTCTAACCTACAAATGACCGTCGCAAATCGCAATTTCAACAATAAAGTCGCGAGTAATTCAGCCTGTTTTCTCTACACGAATGTGTCTCTCTGGTAAATTCGACAATATTACGTTGGCACAAATAAAACAAAAGTTTAACTCGGATATTTATACCGAAAACGAGAGGAGAAGGACGAAAATTGAGATCGTCGTTCGTTTCGAGCCTTTTTTTTCTGTCACAAGATGGCGGGGATGAATGATCGTTTCAACAGTCGGTAAAAAATCGTTAGCATTACGTTGCAAATATTTACGAAACCTTTTTTCCGCCACGGGCAAATGACCGTAACGAAATTTAATCTCCATGATACACGGGATCGTGAATAATTCACATCTCTCCATCTCCCCGTAAATTATTCCTCTCGTACGTCCAACGATAATCAGCTTTGTAAATACGCTCGATAATTTTTTTACCAACAGAGTTTGATTAAAAAAGTACATATATGCAATAAAGTGACTGATTCTCCGTGAAACGAGTGTGAAATGACATGCATAATGAGACACGAATTTGCCGAGTTTTCGAAATAATTTGACGTACCTGGCATGCAGGAGCATCGTTAGAATTCGCCATATCAAGCCAAGACCGGTTATCACAGCGAGTATGACGAACCAGAACCAAAGAAAGGTGTATATCTTTTCATTGACGATGTTCAATGCCATAACGCACAGAGCATCGTGTTTTTGTATCGATCCTGACGGACCGTACTTGTGAAACGTGCATTTCGTGACCTTGGGAAAAACAACATCGAGAGGATTCATGCTATCGGCGTATCGGGGCTGTGCAACGTCGTGCCCGAGGCTCATAAACGCCCCACCGAGGAAACAATTCGTCAGATAGATCTGCGTTAGAACATTGATGAAATTGAGAATCTCGCAGAAGCTCAAATAATATGCCCAAGGTCGATTAACGTGGAGACGATTTATAAAGGCTGTTCTTATCTCTTGGAGCTTTTCATCGCGATCGGCGCGCGTCGGTATCGATTTTCCACCGTCCATTTCGATCTTTTTATCGCTCAAGGATAGCGCAGCCATGTGAAGACCGGAAACGAGCATTTTCAGTCGGCCACCTTGAAAGATACGCGACGGTGAGAGTAAGCCGTGTCATTTGTAAGCATAGTTAGAAAAAACACGAAGCTTCGTGAGGACCCGACGGTGATACGTTTTTTTTGTTTACTTTCTCGTCTTTCTTTTTTTTTTTTTGACGAATTACCATTTTTTTTGGATTTATTTTTGGTAAGCTTCCTCACCTTCGCGAGTTCGCCAGAGATAATGAGGAATGTAGAAGAAAATCGCTTGAAAGAAGAGTACGAAGGGAACCCATTGGTAATAAGCGTGATGAACGATGTCATCTTCCTGCTTCGATGGACCGATGCCCAGATGAGGAATCAGGCCTTCCGACACCATCGTTGCGTTCATGTGTTTCGTCTTCGAACATCGAAAATATGTATTATTGTGGAGAATTGAGTTTATTTGACGTCCAGGGGTAATTTGAAAAAAAAAAAAAAAAAACCGGAAACCAAAAGTTGATCATTTCCAACTTACGACTGTGAACGTCGATGTGAAGAAGCAAAATGTATCGATAACTTTGCCCGGTACGCCATCGTCGGCAATGCACCTGGGTACCGGAAATACAATTAAGATCGGTAAGTTTTAGCGTTGGAATTGATTTTTCCATTTCACATCGAATGTTACTCGAAACTCACTTAATGTGCTCGCCGATAAATTGCCTCGATGAGACTAACAGAGAGCCGGTGAGCAGAGCGAGAAACGTCGCTCTGTAGTGAAGCCTAAAAACTGCAATTTCAATGAATTACGAATCAAAAACGTATTTCTCGTTGCTCTTCGAACGCGAATTCACACTCGCGTACGTGATATTCAATAAACTCGCTGAAAATGGGTCATGATTAAATCGAGTAGGCTCGAGAGTTTTATCTCGCGAAATGTGGCATGACCCACGTCCAACGGCCTGACAATCACATTCATTATGGTACAATCAGCTGGTCACGCACACGATTCTTATCAATCGATTCAACGAAGCTAACGAAGTGAAAAAATCGCACATTATGTATTCTCGATATTCGATAAAAGACCATAAAGACGATAGCAAAGATGCAATAGTGCACAAAATCAAAGGAACGAAAATGACGCCTTGTTTTTTTTTACGTTAAATAATCAACGACGGTGTTAAAAATAATTACCGATATTATCGATTCTCGTGGCGTCCTGTGACACTTTGAGCTTCACGTGGTCCTTGAGGACGGAAAACGTAGAGAAAATCGTAGTTGCCATATTATCAACGATACCAAAATGGCGTGACGCGCAAGTTGCCCGATACTCGTGGCGCAAAGTGTCAAGGACACTAAAAATGTTATCACCGTTCACCCCTTGACACTTTGCGAACGAACCAACGATATGATAGTTTGATCAAACGGGAAATATGTACAATTTAATTTTGTCCTATTTGGCTAATAATTACAGCGCCTGTACGCAACGTTCTTAAGCACCGACTGACAAGGAATCGCGGCGAAAGCCTGAAAATCGACTATCTAACTTGGATCCCAACCTTATCTTCCGACAAACGTGTGTTGTCGGTTATACATTCATGTGAGAAGCTTCATGACGAGTCGTGTCACCTCTCTCTTGTTCCTATCGACGTCGCGAGTTTTGAAAGAAAAAGAGCGAAAGAGAGAGAGAGAGAGACAGCCGACGATAAGGACGACGACGAGATGTTTTCATAACTTTAGATACGTTAGGATCGATAAGAAAAAAAATAGATAAAGTCTCGGAAATTATGTTAAAAAGCGCTGCGTTCGTTGCAGGAACGATCGTTCCTCCTCTCATCCGATCTCCCGAATTTTCAAAACGTCGAAATCGTCGGAAGAATTTCTCCCATTAATTCATGCACCCCCACCGGATCTTTGTAAATCCGACTCTGATGCTCTGGAATAATGACTTAAATCGGCAATTCTCCGCATCAAAATTTGAATTTTAACGCATGTAACATTTGCCAAAAAAATTTCGTTTCATTCTACCAAACTCCGTCGATATTTTTTCTGTTTTTTTTTTTTTCAAGCGAGACGTTTCGTCTCGAAAAATATGACGTAGTTTAATCCGATACTCGATCCAAGTGCTCCATCGTATATTTTATCGAAATGATAAAAAAGGGAATAATTGTATTGCAGATATGACACACTTTGATAAAGTATCTCGCACCGGGAAAAAACGATCATCTCCAGAAGAGCTTAAATTTTGAAACACTTTAGTTTACATCCACCGCGTTGGATACGATATTTTATCTGTTATAAATTCGTGGTTGTACGACATCGTTTATAAGACTAATATTTCAGTCTGCGTGAATCATACGAAATGATTCTCAAAAGCCTATTCACCTGGAGACGATATATATCTACGTATACAATATTCATGCGATATCTTTTGTCTATGTACATACGACACACACACACACACACACAGACACACACACAAATATATATGTATTCATTATTGTTTACAATAGGCCTCTCCATACCGTCGACATCGTTATAATCTTGACGATGTTAACGCGTGACATCAATTTTCACGTACGTCTCGGTGAAGCCTTGGATATCCGGAACTCGTACACGAGCCGGTCTCTCACCTTTAAATTTGTCCAATAGCACGAAATTGACACATTTATTGTCGGCGCGTTTATCGGTAATCCAATTTTATTGATTTTATCGTGAAAACTCTGGAATGGGGAAAAAAACGAATTGGCGATTTGGAAACGATCGGTAATCGTGACGAGGGTTTCCGAAATATTCTGGGATATCGATAAATACCCGGATCGACGGAATGATTTATTACGATTGTCAAAACGATCTATACACACAATGCTGTGAATTAAAAAAAAATTCTTGCCATTCGAGGTAGAAATTGTTTCGTAAAATCGTTATCAATTTTCGTCTGAGAATCTTGCTGGATTATTTTATTGGTCATCGATCTTAATACGCGAGTTGACGATGGGGCTGAATAATATTTGATATTGGATTTAACGAAAATTGTATTGCGATAAATTTCGTTAGGGATTGGGAAAAATTGAAAAAAATGAAAATTCTCAAGAGATTCCGTAGGTTCGAAAGTTCGTCCTGTACGTGCGTGTGACGATTTTTCATCGTCGATTTGCTGGGTAATTAATGAAAGCACTTTTGACGAAATAAAATGTATGTATATACACAAACGTTACTCCCACAGGTTGCGTCTCGTGCGGAGGCTGAAAAGTGCCCTGCGGGGAGAAGACAAAATACACGTAGCACACGATGTGTCCCCGGGTATACACACGTTAGGGACTTTGACCGGCCGTTGCCCTCCGCGGTGAAGTCCATGTAGCGCAAGAACGCGACCGGTCTCCTCCGCCATCGAGACAGGGATCCGGGTATTCGTAGTGGAAGATCGGTTAAGAAACAGAGAGAGAGAGATGAAAAGAGGGTTCTCAGTTTCTCTTCTTTTTCTACTTTTATTTTTCCCTTTTCTTCTTCTTCTTCCTCTCCTTCTTCTGTGGGAGAATCATCCTCGTATATGCTGGGTGGCAAGCGACGCTTTCTTATACCTGTCCGGGATCACGTACTCCAAAAGAACGAGGAGACTGAGAATGAAGGGATGAGAGGAAGAGAGAGAGAGAGAGAGAGGAAAAATGCTACGTGGAAGAGATGAAGAAGGAAGAGAAAGTTTTCATGGCATGTACACGTCGTCACGAGCACCGAATGACAAGAAATATACGAAGAAATGTCAAAGAGAAAAAGAGTATAAAACGTTCGGTGTAAGAGCAATCGTCTCTGATTGGATTAACCAAACTCGTGAGATCCATGTACGATCGAAAGAGCGGTAGAAAAAATGTCGGACGTACTGCGCGCCACCGCTCTCTCAACGGCGAGCAAACGTGAATAATTTCCGATCTCGCAGTCGCTGGACGTACGAATAATGGAAAATTTTCGTCAGCATAGACGTTACAGTCGTGATTTTTTTTTCCCTCAAAGTCACGGACGACAAAATCGGCTGGAAAGTCGCGTAAAAAATGTCAAAGGTCCGCGTTTCGCTCGATGTTGACGAAGGATAAACGAAAATCTCGCAACGTTCGTCATGTTCGATCGTATTTTTTTTAGTACTTCTTTTGGCCGCAAACGTTACGAAGGCTCGTCTAGATTCTACGATGTGGCATTTTTCACGTCTCGAATTCGTATCTTTTTCAATGGTAATCTTGGAAAATTCCAATTTTTGAGGTTAGAAAAGTAAAAAAAAATGAGGAGATAAACTATTCTCTGTCGGTAAACGACATTTCTGGGGCACGCTTGGTTTTTTTCAAAGATTACGTCGACGCCGTTCGTGATGCGATAAATACGATAACAATCTTATTTTTCCGTGCTTCGGCGAACAATTTTTCGAAATTTTATATATCTCCACGTTGTACGAACGTAAATACGCCGGTATCAAATTGTGCACGGATGCAACTCGACGAAACGAACCGATGGCATCGCGGAACTTTTGTTTCCGATTTGCTGACGCGTTCGTCGCGATTTTCACACACGCGACGAGAGCGTTTCGTTGACGCTCGTCAGATTTTTCTGCACGTCGCTCAAAATTTGAAACTCGAGCGACGAATTGTGTCTACTGTATGAAAAAAAATAAATAAAGTCCGATAAATTTCGTCATTGGCGTACAGACTTTCTTTTACAACGGTCCAAAAGTGCAATTTCGCGATGTGTGATTTTTTTTTTCTTCCGTTCATTCGATGTGCGTAATTACTAAATATCATCTACACTCGCTGTACCGGTTTACTTTACAATACCCTCGAGGTGCCAGTGTGTATTAGAACGGCACGCAACCTATGTACGCCACGTGTATATATATTTATATAATCTACGAGTCTCCACTCCTTTTGTCCCGCATACCATTCGTCAGTATTACCAACCGCGGAAAAAAAAACATGGTTTTCATGCCCATAAGTTTCGAAAGCTCCAATGGGAGTCGTGAGCAACAGCAGAATCTAAAAGTATCAAATTCGATCGGTAACAGTTGAACTTGGAAGGATATTTCGTGCAGAAATGTGGCCTGGCGTGATAATTTTTGTCGTTCAACGCCATCGAAACTGACGGGCGAGTGTTAGGTTAGGTTGTTCATTATCTCATCTCGTTAATAAAAATAAAAAGATTCTTCGTAGTTTTCGAACAGAATGTTTTTTTTCGCAACACACGAATGGCAATATGGAAAAAAGGCAATAAATTTTTATAAGTTCTTTAATACTTTAAAAGTGTTTTGTGCATACGTGAGACGACACAAGAGGATAATATTTAGAGTTTTCAGGCTGCATATTTACTCGTTCTAACCTTCAAAGTAATACGGCCCGTGTATAATAAACAGAAAGGGAGAGAGAGAGAGAGATGGAGTCAGTAAAAGTGCACGTTTGAAGAATGCGTTTGGCATTTTATAGCACCCAGAACTCGGCAAAATCGCATATCTTTATTTCACGCACCGAGCACGTAGCTATACCTGGGCGCCAAGGAAAGCCCGCCAACACAATAATAAAGGACAGCAAAAGCGAGGAGACTCGAGGCTCAAAGTGTAGAGATACGCGATATGCCAGGAGGCCCTCGGGGATCCACCGTGTTTTATTACGTGGAACTTTGAAGGTCAACCAGGTCGATGCATAGACCCTGACAACACTGCAACCTGTGCGAGATTGTGCATTCACCGGCAAACGCGGATCTCTCGGGATTTCGTAATTTCTCTATGGAAAATACACAAATCGCAGAGATAATACAATCCAACGTGTCAATTGTGGACAAATTACATTGCGTTTGACTCTGATTGATCGATCGAGTAAAATCGAGTATCGAAGAATAAATATGAACGACACTACTATCAGTCACAAATTGCTAAACATTTTCCCAGTACATTTTTCACGACGCCCGATCGCAGCGCCGCCAATCGCCTCACCTTTGTTCGCACGTTTTTTATTTCGAAACGCCATCTGTGTTTTCACGAGAACGACGCGGCTGATCGGGATGAAGTTTGGCGTTGTCCGACGTGAAATTGTGCCAAAAAGTAGCTGACTTTTCATACTCGCGTTTATCCCTTCGTTTATAATATCAGAGAGTAAAAAATGGAATACGAATTCCTCGAGGCCCGACGACATTGTACATTGCCGTAAAGTTTTATTTATGTCTGGGCTAACGTGGAAATAAAATTAACAATGTATGTACGACGTATAGTCGTCACCCCTCACGTCCGAAATAAGTGTATCATGTTGCCTGTTTAACGCACGATTAAGACTACGTTACAAGATTTATGCTCGCGCGTACACGCACACACGTACAAATATTTGTATATACGGTACGTTCGTGTGCTGGTACGCGTTCGTAAATACGAGTAACCCACGCGTGTAACAGCAACCACGTGTTTGCACGAGCAAAAACGTCGTTACACGCTACATTTATAATAGCGTATAATAGTCACAAGCTCAATCTAAGCTCATAGGACCCCTCTGGTGTTCGCAATCCGCTACAGGAATAGATTCAAGGTTAAAAAGAGCTTTGCGCTATGAATTCAAGCTCCGAGACCCCTTGTTCCTCTCCGCGCATCCTCGATTAATGACCATCACGATAGCAATGATTGCATCAATGATGATGATGATGATGATGATGATGCAGTTTCAGGGAGAGCTAAATTCGAGCTGCAAAACACGATCCTTCGCACTCATCACCTTTCGGCAGATGCATCGTCGACGCTTTTGCAACTTTTATTATTTGATACACAACGTTAAATGCAGAGTAGGGAGGGCTCCCCGAGTCTCGAGGATATCAAGAGGATTGAATTTCGAGGAACGCTGTATCGCGGAGTAAAGATAAATAACGATAACGTTTCAAGTATTAAAATGCTTTTAGATATTGTATAAATATACATATCTGCGTAGATGCATCTGTCTTTATTCAGATACGAGAACTCGTGTCCCGTTAATTTTTTAAGCAATTATCTTTCCGCGAGTTGGGTATACGTGTATTACGAGTCTTTTGTCGTTGAATTCTTGTCTCGCGACAGTTTGCACAGGATCGTTTCAGATTGTTTTTTTTTCGCGATTTTTATCGCAAGAACCGAGAGGTTACACGTGTATTTCTCATTGTCCGCTCGAAGGAACGTAATTAACCCACCTTTTTCGGAATTCCCTCGATCGAAAGTGCATTATTCAAAGGTAGAGAATAATCGTGACAAACGACATAACCACGAAAGGCGGCGAGCTGTCGCGCATGCGCGGATGCTCGGTTTTTAATTGAGCCATTACGAGATCCGCAACAGAGATTTCCTAACCTATAAATTCGTAAATCTCGTGGGAATTCCCACTCTATCGCGAAACATCGAATCCGACAAATTTCTCGCCGATTCTTAATTTTCTCAATGCAATTGCTAACGTCGCTGCTATACTCTGACGCAGAATCTAGGTAATCGCGTCCGTGAGGATCTTTTCAACTCGGTTATTCCGTCAGCAATCGCTCCGTCTTATTCGAGTGCTCGTAATCCGTTTCTTTCCGTTCCGCAAAAAACAGCCAGCCGAGATTTTCATCGCGATTTCTCCGATTGTTCGTCCGTCATAGATAGTTTTAAGGACTCGTGACTTGAAACTTAAAAAAAGGACACTTTCTCGCGCTGTTTGTCTCGGAAATATACTATTCTTATCGTTGCAAAGATAAAATCGAAAATGAAACACGGGAGGGGAATGAAAAATGTGGTAACCGCGAACAATTTCTGCATTATCGCAAATTTTTCTCAAAGATTGTAAAACTTGAGAACGCCCGTTCTCTAATCTCGGTTTCGCTTTATCTAAAAATCTGTAGACGTCGTCGGGGTGCGAGGAACGGAGAATCGCGAGTCGACGGTCGTTCCAATTAAAGTCGACGTATCTCGATGTGGATTTCTTTTTTTTTTCCTTTGTTCGTTATTGACAGCGAAGGCTGCGATCTTTTTTCGAGCCCCACGCTCTGCTACAGAATTAAAATGAAAAAATGTATTCTTTTTCGTCGTAAAAATTACCGCCAACAGTTTCGTCGAAAAGTACATTATGCACCGAGGTAATTTTCTGTACATTCGCGGCTATCTTCAGATCGTCCTCGATTTCATCGGCGAGTAATGCAGGAGGAGCACAAAGTCTCTGAAAAGTCGGGTGTGTCGCTCGTTTCTCCTTCGATGAAGAGATTCCGCTTTGTTCATTTTACATAAGCACGTACATACAAGTACACGGGCGTTTATTCATTTTTCGATATTTTCTTTCGTCGAAAAATCCCAAAGTATCTTGTTGAAAGAACGTTTGGCGAAAAACGCGTAGGTTATTCCTTGACGATCTCACAATGGAGTATGTGCTTAAATGTCTCGCGCGTGATAGAAAAAAAACATCGTATACGTATGAGCATGGAAAATCAATGGAACATAAACAGAAGAAAAACGATGAGACGAAAATTCTATTATTTTTATTAATAATTATTAATCATTAATAATATTTTATTTATTGTCTTTTCGCTATAATTCATTATCGTATATAGAGATTTGCGGTAAATATTAGACCTAAGTTGGCAATGAAAAAAAAAAAAAAAAATACGTACGAAAATATCGTGTCGAGGCGGAAGAACATTGCACCCGCTGACACTCTCAAAAGATCGTAAAAACACGCTGTTTCATTTTCTTTTTCACGCTTATTAAACTACAAGGCGTTGATAATACATTTGTACGATTCGTTTGAAGGCGAACCGAAAAAAAGAGCGTTATTCGACCACCAATGCGGGAGAAAAAAAAAGGGAAAAAGAAAACATCGAAAGTCGCGAATCAAAGTGTCGTCTCCGAAATCTTCGTATGTCTTCTATGCGTTTGATTTTTCTCGTATTCTTTGTCGTTCCAATTGTTTTTGGAACGAGAAAGGGGGATAGGGAGAAAAGGGTTAAAAGTAAATGAGCAGAATATGGAGGAAAAAAGATACGATTTTTCTGAACGACTCGTTCGTGTCGTATTTGGTCCCCATTGAACAACGTGGAATGGACGTGATCTCTTCGCTTCATCCGCGAGGACGAACGAATATGTAATATCTACACACTTTTGTCTATAATTAATATATATAATAAAATATATATATACTTTCTTAATATTTTTCTTGAAACATCTTAAAAGCTACGGCAAATAATGAAAGATCGTCGTTGTCTTTTAATCGTCGCTCTGTAATTGCAACTTTGAGGTTAGAGAGAACGATTGACGAATATTAATGTTGGGATTGTCGGAAGTAATGCTACTTGGGTGGGAAGACGGCGTAACCTATATGATGCTTATAAAATCGATAAACACGAGCTTGAAATACTCGAATGATTGAGGATTTAAAAACAAATGCAATCTCGCGTTTCTATTCATCGTTTTCCGTCTTGCGTTTTTTTCCTCTCTCTCTCGGACAAACGAAGTTTCGGCCGAGCGCCGCATCTTCGATCACAGAATCGTTCCATGACCAACTACGTTAAATCGGCGATAATATTCGTGTGTACGTTTCGTTCGTTCCCTTTTCGCTCTCGCTCGCTCGTTGCTTTTTCGTACTATCGCTGCTGAAACTCTGTTTTGCAAAAGAATTTATAACGAAAATGCCAAGCAAATTCGTACCTGTCGTCGATATCGAAGATCGCGTATCCAGGCGAAGATATGACGATGCAAAATGACCATGAGGAACTAACTTTGCGTAAAATTCGTATACATAGAGATCCCTCGAGGAGGATATCAAAAGTGGCTCGAATGATGATGATGCTCCGGAGGCGAGAGAGTGAAAGAAAGAGATACGAGAGAATGATGGTTATTTAGCGTACACGCCGTCCACCGCTTATCACAAAATTAGAGTCTACGAAGCCTCCGTTCTCTCACGTTCCGCAATCGATTTACATTAATATATATATATATAAATATACAGAAAATATATTTATATATATATCTTCGTGTAAATTCACTAATGTACAGTTTGTAATTGTCAAAAAAAAAAGTATAACATCGAGGAAGTTTGTTTCTTCCCTTTCTCTCGATACAATGGCAGTTTTGAGGGCTTAAAAATTGATTATCGGACCAAACTCCGAAAAAGCATCCTCGTTTTCAATTTGAGACGCGAGATGACGCAAAACTCCGCCAACAATCGAGTTACCGTACTGAGAATCTTCAACGAGTTTCCTCGTTGAGAATTCCACGTTCGAAAGTTTCGATTTCCGAAACTCGATGCTTGTTCGAAGTGATGAATCATCAACATTGTGAATTCACGGCGCTGTGAACACCATTTGGGTATTCCTCTTTTCGCGTTCGATCTTTGCTTTATCGAACCACGCTGGACGCTTCCGGTTTTATAAATACCTGTATATTTACTTCCACATACATACACGTACATCAGGCTGTTCGTTTTTTGCCAATTCGACGTTTTCCACTCGACGTTGCGAATAGTCTAAATGCAATTTTGAAAAAATTCAAATGCCACCGATTCCTACCTGGACGACGATACTCTGCACTTTTGAAATTTAAATTATTTTCTCGCTCGTATGCTCATCAAATTAAAAAAAACTGCAAATTCCGCTTCGACCATGATCCCCTCTTGGACGATCGAAAATTTGTCCATCCAACGAGGTCACAGCCGAGGGAGAATCGACGGGTTTCACACGTTCGGAAGATATAAAAAACGAGAAGAAAGTGTGAAAACATGAAAAGTAAAAAAAACCCGAGTATCTGAGTGAAAAAAAAACGTCAAATTGCGACATAACGTCCTGATGTACAGATGTATATGTATATATTACAAATGAGCCGTTGCGCGTATATGGTCAGAATTTTACAAGGGACGAATATGGGCGTCCGTGACGCGAATTTCAACGAAAAATATGAAAGATTCGAGAGAGAAGTAAGGAAAAAAAAAAGCATTAGCTCGAAGCTGCGAGTCCGAGCGAGCCGATCGATTCTCGGTCGACATTCCTCGTCACGTGACGCTGGTGATGTTTCTCCTCTATGTTCGTTTCTTTCTCATTTTCGATTCCTCACACGATAATCGCGCTGTATTCCCCTATCGCCAGTGGCCAAATTGACTTATGCATGAAGAAGAGTAGAACAAAAAAAAAGAATACAGCCGACGAGTTTTGTTTCTCCCGTTGCGTCGTTGAATTTTGAGCGTAAACGAGACACACGGCGTACGGGCTTCACCCGGTCTCGTAAAAAAAGGAAAAAAAAAAGAGGCATCAAGAAAAGGGAATTTTTCTCTATGCGGTCTGCTTGCCGCTGAACGACGCCGCTAAATCGGCAACGAGCTGCTTATAAACGAGAGGATCGATGTTCTTGCCGAGTTGATAAAGGACGAACCAATCGCCGATTTGACAATTTTGCGCGATCAAATCAATGTCCTTGGGCGACGAAAGACGCGATCGGGCTCTCAAGAGAACCAGACGAAGCTTCGAGCCAACGACAACGGCGGCTCTGTACGCGAGGCTCAATCCGCTGAGGATCGACAATATGATGAACCAGAACCAGAGGAAGACGTAAATCTTCTCGTTGACGATGTTGAGCGGCAAGACGCATAGACCGTCGAACTTTTGCACTGTACCGGAAGCACCATACTTGTGGAAGGTACATTTGGTTACCTTCGGGAATACCTTGGACATGGGATCGATACGATCCTCGGGCTCCATTTCCGTGAATTTAACGACGTCCGAGCCGTAAGTCGTGAACTCGCCGTCGAGGAAGAAATCCATAAAGTAAATTTGCCCAACGACGTTTACAAAGTTCAGTACCTCGCAGAAGAAGAAACGAAACGCGTAGAAATTCTGCGTGTGAAGATTCGTGCAAAAGTATTCGACGAGTAATTTGCGGCGGTCGGATTTGCAGTTGTCGCTGACGACGGGACAGTTGAGATCGAGCACGAGCATTTTGATTCTACCGCCCTCCCACGTTTTCCACAAATAACGCGGTACGTAAAACAATATCGCTTGGAAGAACAGGGTGAAACAGACCCACTGGTAATACTTGTGATATTTGACTTCGTCCTCGCCCTCGACGTGCGCAGCGACACCTGGCTGTACGAGATCGCGGCCGATGACACCGACGCGATCTGGCACCGTAAATGTCGAATAAATCCAGCAATAAGTGTCCATTACGTTCGGCGGTATTTCATCGACGATACAATCAATCGGATCACCGATGTACTGACGCGACGTAACGAGCAACGAGAACGCGATTAAAAGCACGACGGTTGCTTTGTAATGCAATCGAAATACATTGTTGTCTATGCATACGGCGTCGAGCTTCAGGAGCCCTTTCACCGAACCGAACACGTCAAACATGGCTGCGTCCTTTGTTTCCTTCGCACGTTTTCCAAAGAATCAAAGTCCCCCCCCGAAATTCTCAACGAAAGATGGAAATAAAATAGAAGCAAGCTCACTTCGCGATAGTCTCTCGTTTTCTCTTCTTGCTTGATGGTAAACAAGAAAACGACAACAACAAAACAAGAAACAATGCACCCGCGCGGACGCTCCGACCGTCACGAGAAACGGCGCGCCACTGCTGTGTTCGTTTTATCAAAGCTCACACGCGATGAGCACTCTCTTTCACTATCTTTCTCCCGCACTGTGAGACTCTCGTTCTACTTTATTCAATATCGTCAGTTTTACGTCGTACGCGGCACGTCACTCGTACTATGCACGCGCTCTTTCCGCTGTTTATCAAACGGTTTTCTCGCGTATTTCACCGTGCACCCTTCGGCTGCGTAAATAACGACGATTCACACGTGTCGATTCACAATAAACCGGTCAGTAGTCTCCTTCGAGTTTTCGTTTACACACCAGCGGCATGAGAACGCAATGGCACACGCGTATCCGTGTATCTCTGTCTCCTTTTTTCTACGTTGCGCGTCGCTCAATGAACGCGATCGTTGTGCACGTTGCGCGTGTCGTTGATCCCTCTCCGAGCTTTTCTCTCTGACGAACACCTGTTAGTCTTCGATAACGCGTTGTTTTTTTTCTCCTCACGCATGAATCGTACGAAACATCGGATAAGACTCTCTCTCCATGTGTAAACGCGTGTGTTTACAGTGCATATATACGTGTATATACACCGATAAATGCACGCGATTCTTTCGATGGGTCAATGCTTTTCGAGAAAACGTGTGTATTTTTTCTTTATTTTCACGCGATATATCGACACGCACAGCGGAAGAGGCGCTTGTTTCCGTCCGTTCGTTTGTTCCGTATACGTCTCTCGGTGTACAGTCGTTACGGCAGAGCTTGCTCTTTTCGGCTGTTTTCTCTTCTCCGCTCGCTCTCTACTCGTAGCGTTGGGGACTGAGAGCGCTAGCGCACCACGAGCGCGGGACCCCTCTCTCCCCTCCATCGACGACACGTAGCGGATTCTCTTTCTCTCTCTTCAACCGCCGGGTTCCCCACGCTTTGTCGTTGTTCCCCCCACCACATACCTGCAACGACCCTCGCGCGCGTCGCTTGTTCTCTCTCGCTCCCGCGCTCGCGCGGCATCGCGCTTTCTCCCTCTCTCGGCTTTTGTGCGCCCCGTGTAGAGGCACTGAACTATAGGTATAGGACGGGCCTCGCGTCAAGCTGCTGCCTTGCTGCCCCGGTGGGTCGCTCTCCCCCCTCTCCCGACGCGATTCACCGCTCTCGCGAGGTGCTCAGTCCGTAGCGGTCGTCAGCATCGCCGTCCGCGAGAGCGCGTGGTGAGTCTCCCGGAGATCTCTCGAACGAGCGTCGGTCGCGATTTTTTTCCACGCGCATGCGCAACGCGATAGCGCGCACGTCAGCGCGATTCCCTGTTGTGCACCGAGGGATCCTGCGGACGCATAGCTCGATCGCTGCTTGGATCGCTCGATCTGTTGCCATGGAGACCGACGCCTCGGGGTAAAATGCCCATCATCGGGAACTTGTCGTTGCTGAAAGGGATGGGGAAACGCGCGCTCCGCGTAGCGAGAAAGCGGGGATAAACTCGGGGCTTCTGGAAGTCGAACGACGATCTTGTTCTTTGCGCGTTTTACAAGGGGCGGCCTACCGGCAATTCCAGAAAAAAAATCTCGACGACTACTTCCTAATTGAATAATTCCTCCGGAGCTTCTCCGCTGTTGATTTTATTGAGGCAACGCTACAGATTACTTTTACATCTCCAACGGTAGGCAATTTCATCTTCGGAATGTCTTTTAAGGAGAAAAAATTGGAAGAGACATTTCGCCGCGTTAGAATTCCGCGATTGAAAACGGAAGCGTTGTAATCTCGCAGCGGCATGTTCTCCCCCCGCTTCGCCGTCGTGAAATACGATACTACCTATAATTCGAATCTTTAATTATACATAACTCTATCGTAAACAGAGTCGCGCGTCAAGTTCATTAGCACGCGATGACAAGGGGCCTAGTGATTGCGTCATGTATACACGCACATGTACATACATACCCACAAGATATGTTTTAATAATGAAATATTGGCAAGGAGGAAGATTTTTTCGTAAGCTTCGAGGAGAATGCATTCGACGCGGAGTTTACGATCCCACGATAATAATGCACAGGGAAATTTCAAACTGCCCCGACTCTTCGGTTCCCTCGCGGGGAAGACTTTACCGCGAATAAGACCCACCCGCGATAGTCCTCTCCTCCCTCCACTTTTGAAATAACTTTGCGACCGTGTATGGGGCGTTCAAGGTCAAATCGAAAAATTCGCGAAGGAACGACCAGGGGCAGAGGATAACAAGAAATTTCGCGTCTACTGGAATAATGCGCGGAGACGCGTGTTTCGCGTGAATTTTTTCCCATCATTTTTGCTGGCTGAAAAAAGCATCATCGGTCATAATCGGTCGATGACAAATCGATTTCATCGGTTCGCTCTTTTCCAGTTTGATTTCATTGAAGGTCGAAAAGGACGACGGTCGTAAACGATCGATGAAAAATCCTTTTTTGTCGAATAATCGAACAATGGATTTTTCGCAACAAGTCGTAAAAGTGGACGCGTCAATTTCTCCGGAGACGAGATTATCCCGATCGATTTTGTTCGAAACCGATCACGATTACCCCTTGCTTCCCTGGTCAAAGGATATTCGACGCGAATATCCTCGAACACGGGCAACAAAAATGTTTCGGCACTCGGCCGATGTTAATACCTATATATGCATCGGCAAGTCCCGAAGCCCCTGGATCCCACAGTCCTCGATCCTCTTTCGCCTTTCTCCTTTTCTTCTCTCGTCTCCGTCTATCCCCTTGGTTTTTTCATCTCTCTTCCGCAACAGCGGAACCCGATTCGAAAAGTGTGCTCCTTCTCCTCGGGAGACCTTCGCCCGCAGTGGCTGGGACCGCGAGAAGCGAGCGAGCTCTTACTCAGATTTCACGAGATCCATTCGACGATGCTGTTGCGGTTCGTGGCTCTCTCGTCTGAAGGGAAAGAACCGAACAACCAACGTCATACACAGGGAACCAACCACACGGGAGACCGCGCGTATATTACACATTGGCGTCGACCGTCCTGTCTTTCCTCGCATGCAGAACGCAGACTCTATTTTCTTTCCTGTTTATATTTATATACACGATAATACCTGTCGCGAGTGTAATCACCCAGTCCTTACGTGCCATTTTCAGTGCAGAATCATTCTTGTGTCGATATTATACAATTACCACCGGAGATGAGAAGATCTCACCGTTTTGGGCGAGAAATTCGACATTCGGACGAAACGGTATTCGAAATCCGTATCTCATAATTTGCAGTCTCGCTCGATGTTAATTCAATGTATAAATAGCTGTTGCGTTAACGAAGGTAGAGTTTAATTTGAATCCAATCGTGGCAACAATGAGTAATTGACGGATGACGAGCCCGCAATCGCATATTGTGTCAACGAATCTGTATTTGTCGTGATAAAGTGAAAAAAAAGTCGGGGTCTTATCATCTCCGGACCAAGTCATCATTGCAGCGCGATCGTCACGACTTTTTCCTTTTTTTTTCGTCCATTCTTAGCTATCACTAGTTAACTTCATTGGACATGATTCACTTTGTTCTGTATCGTCGTATCGCGGTCAACGGATGTGGATAAGAATGGATTTTGGATTGGAATTCAGTTTTTTTCGACCTTCAGACTCAGTTTCGCGACGATCAAACGGAAGCTCCCGAAATCCGTGGGTTTCACGATGGGAATTTCAATCGTCCGCGTTTTTTACGCGAAGGAATAAATATCCTTACCGCTTTTCGCGAATTATGATTTTTTCTTTGCAATTTGGCATTATTATGAAGAGAAAAAGAAAAAAATCTGAAATTAAGGTTATTTTAGGCGAGCGCATCTGCCGCAGCTTCATTCTCGTCGTCTGATGCGCGCATGCTGCACCAATCTCGCATTTATCGTTCCAGCTGCCCCGACACGGTTTCCCCAATTGACGGTGGCGTCGCGTTACGGATTCGCGATCGAGGCTATTAGTGTCCTTTCTTTAACGTTTTATGTTACTTTACGTTGGTAATCGAGAAATGAATCGAACGACAATCGCGAAGTTTCAATAGTCAAAATATTAACGTTGCAAATTTTACATTAAAATCCATAATTGAAGCAACGTTTCAACAATCATACGCATCATTAAAAGGAGATTTTTATGACTCGAAGCGATGTACGCATTTTACGAACACAGTTCAAATGACTTTTTAACGATCGCATTAACATTTTTGAGCGTATACACGCGTAAGCGATGTCAAAAGGGAATTCCTCGGATTTCTTTTGTACGTTATCAAAATAGCAAAGGAACAATACGAGATTACATCGAGCTCGAAAGTACTATGAGAGTTATGAGAATCGATGTTTCGTTAGCTTTTAACCTCAAATCATACGCACTGAGCATTAACGTTTATAAATATATGAACGTGTGACATAAGCGCCTCTAACCTAAAAATGGATGTGCTCCGCGTATTATAAACATACAGGCTCGGCGTTATACTCTGAGCGACTGATTTGTATATCGTGCGTACCTGGGCCGGTTGAAAGTAAAAAGAAAAAAAGTGCAGCATTTATATGCCGGGAACGTACTTGTTCAAAGCGTCGAGTGTACCGCGCCTCTGAATGTGTAGCGGTATACTGATATAGCACGTTGGGAACGATGAAAGCGCGTCAGATGCCAACGATTATTGTGTTTTAAGTGTACAAAGGCTACTCGAGCTTCGGCCGCTCTCGACATAGCGGCTGTACGCGTAGTAACGTATTCACGCTATACATTGTGACCGCGCAAGGTGAACGCGTTAAATATCAGCGTCCGTAAAATGTCAGAGTAACAAAACGAGAGCCACATAGGTATCATTGTTAGGTTAATTTCTGTACTGATCATCGATAATCGGTATGGTCGATGTTTATATTCTGGCGAAAAATTCTTCAAGATATACGCGTATATTTATAATATGCCGGGGAAAGTATGTTCGCGCCACGTCGACAAAAACTTTTCGGAATACCGCACGTATGCGTCAAAATGAAACAAACTTTCCACTCGAATATTCTTATCTTCGATAAGGCACTCGCGCGAACTTTGTAACATGCGCGGTTGCATCACGCATTTTATTAGCGATAGGCAAACACAGAGCGCGACACGGTGAGAGTTAATGAGTCGATAAAATCGTCACTGATTCAAATGCGATTGCGTAAGACGATGAAATCAGATAATTTATTTCAAAGGCATCTATATTTGAACGTTTGATTATTTTCTTTCGACAAGGATAACGCATACTCAATGTGCAGCGTAACACGTAGCGATTTCAGTCGCGCGATAATAGGATAGACATCACGAAATTGTGAAAGAAAATCGATCGGTAAGTCCGGAAATTTCTTTACCCATGGAGTTGCTGCTGTATGTAATATATGTGTGTATATATATTTATTTCAGGCACGTCACGTGAGAGACAAACGAGAGAAAAGAGAATGGGTAATTATCGAATTGCCCGTTATAGAATAACTGATCGTTTTTCGTCTGAGTATGATTTTGCAGATAACACAGTTACGTACCGAGGGTCCTGTGGCGCAACGGATAACGCGTCTGACTACGGATCAGAAGATTCCAGGTTCGAATCCTGGCAGGATCGGTCGAATTTTTTTTCGACTTTTATATCGCTCCGCCGGATTCTGAAAGGACATTTTTTAATCATTCTTTCTGAATTCACGACAGTTTGGGACACAAATAATACAAAAAATACTAGTCCGTTTACAGGTAGGCATAACGTGTCGACGATCACGAGAGAGTCTAAAAAATAGCTTGGCTCTAACGAGCCGTGAATAAAAATCACTCGCGACTTACTCACAACTTGTCCCGGGAACACGGATATAAATCCTCATATAAGGTCATCAGTTGTAAATGACTTGTGCGTGATTGTGTACTTTGTGAATCGAAAAACTTGAAATCCTTCTCAATGCCTCATCATCAAGTGGCGATGACACATATAATGCACATTGTCGAGTGTAACTAAGATCTTCGATTCTAACCTCACATATTTCGCGAATATATGTACCCAGGCGTCAGACTTGCGAGAAGAATTTATCGGTTAGAAAAACCGAAAAAAATAGCCTTCCATATTCTATGCTGTGAAATGCCAAAATTGCTCGATCAAAAAAGTATTTAATTTGTGACATAATCATCAATTGGTTTCTATCGTTTTGTTGTATAACGGATTAAGAATGTTATAAATGTTCTCGCCCGCCTCGGAATCAACGTGACAACCTTGCACGAGAATCACGGGACAGCGAGCGAGAGCGCTACGGTCTCTGTAGCAGAGCGTTTGTCGTCGAAGAATAATTGAGCGTCCGTCGAGTAAAGCCTCCGGAGACAGAGTTCGTAACACAAGCTGGGTCAAACAAATTAACCCGTTGAACGTATATATGTATATATACGTATTCTCAGATCAGAGCCCAAGCGCGCGTAAAATACCTTTTGTGAAGCTCGTATACGAAATCGTGCGCTCGTACCATGCGGAATGAAACACGAGATGAACATTCTTGTTTGTCATTTACATGTAAGCGCATCAATGCCGAGAAATTTGAAGCGTGATATATATCTTGTTCTATTTTAGTACGTCTGGCTGCTTATCGACATGTTTAGGGCCGTTTAAAGACGAGTCGAGTTGTACAGGCCCAAGATTTACACGAGTTAGATTACTAAATCTTATCAGTCGCTACAGTGTTTCTAATCGACACTCGGTATAGATCTGGCGCGGAAGCCAGACGAACTTCCGGTGTAAGGCGAACTTGCATGATATTCACGCTTGTTACTCGCTTTGGAGGTTAGGATTACGCTTCGAATCTGAAGTGGGTGACATGCAGGTTTCTTTTTTCGAAAGATATTGATTTTTTATGCACGAAGCCAAAGTTTTTTATTGCACAGTTTGGCACAGCTTCCAGGACTATTTGAGACTGTGACGCCGCTCGAATTGAACATAACCTTGCAATAAAATCGACTGAAATCGGGGGGAAGGTTTTTTATTTCAACGACACGCGAATTACTCGCGAAGAATCTTTTTTTTGAACAACCAACGCTTAGCTCGATGTTGCTCAAAAAACATTGTTTACCGTCTACAGTCGAGCGAGTGCTGACTCGACCTTATTTCTGGCCGATGGCAAAGTGTCGCTCACACCGGCTGAACAACCAAAAACCAGTATTTTCGGTATTTATTGGAGGTTATAAATTCACGAATAAGTTTCTTTTATTTCTGTGATATCTAAAAGCGACGTTATAAAAAATAAATTTCTCCAAAAGACCGTAATGTTTTTGAGGAACTTTTTTTTCCCAAGTCAACGCACAGATACATTTGATGATTTTTCGAAAATCGCTAATATCGCGAAACTCGTTCAAACGCGTTCGTGGTGAAAAAAAAAAAATTCACAATAAATTGATGCCGTCCGTAAATGGCAGTGCGATATCGCTTCGAATATAAGGAATAGACTTTTCTCGGTGAAAGAGAGGTGAGAGAGGCCGAAGAGTCACGTTGAGAAAGAACGAGGTCCGAAAAGGGGGGAAAGAGAGAGAAAATAACAGGCCGGTTTTTCTGGTTTGGCTTCAAGAGTCCTAAAGTCTTCTTTTACTTCGTGAGACGCGCCCCTCCTCTTCTCGTCCGCATATATAATATACATATATTGTACAGGCCCAAGATTTACACTAGCATGGGTTCTCATCATGCCGCCGTTTTCATGCAACATTGTACCCCATGATTTTAGGTTTTACATCGCATTCTTTCGAAATTATAAGAATGCATGAAAAAACTAAAAAAAAACCGCCTTCAGCTTCCCCGAAATGTCGAAAGTCAAGTGTCGGCCCTAAAGAAGCACTTGTGCTTTTCTGTGGTTTTTTTCGCTGCGAGAATCTCGAACTCTCGGAGCAAGAACTCTCGAGTTTCAGTGAGACTGCAGCAGAAGCTCTCGTGGGATTTTTCCTAATCCCATACTTCAAAGGGCAACGACAGAACACCAGGAATTTCCCACCGTATTCTCGACGCTTTTTTTACGGCTCTTTTTTTCTTTCCTTGTTTTTTTTTAATTCGTTTCGGCTTCCGAATTGTGTCTTTGAATGTTTTTGTTACACTTGCGGCTCCAAAAGTGTCGCTTATGCTATGGTGCTGCCGACCGCCACTTATCGAGAGTTGCGGTAACTACTCGAGATAAGTACTGTGGTCCTACTGTACCGACTGGGCTCAAGAGGCTTTTTATACCATATGCATCTTGTATAAATGCGGGAAACGCAGATTTCCGTTTTTTGACGATTGGCTAAAACAGAGATTTTTTGGCCATTAGGCGTATTCATGTAATTCTAACTTGTCAATGATTTTAAGCCTCTTTTTCATCACCGTGAACCGCAAACGCACGACTGTGACATCATCATATCATACGATCGACAGATGTTGGTTACATCAAGAGCATAAACACGCACGTATATTTGTACGTATAAGAGTAAATGTATGTCACTCCTTATCATCGTTGTCGACGAAAATGCGAGTTATATGAATTAATGATGAATTGTACTGCTTACTCAATTGGGGAGTTGTCAAATAAAGACGAAAAAAATCATGTAAATGTACTTTTCTCACGATTTTTACACCGTTCTTTGTGTTTTCGAATATTCGACAAATTTTCGGGAATGTAGCGCGATTTTTTTCAGATATTTTTGACGTATTTTCAGAAAATATGTATGGGGCATTCTCATGCATAATCGACCGAGACGAATTTTCGAACTGACGTTTTTTTTTTGGCATTTATGCATAACGAAGGCTGCGTTCAAGTGACGTCGCTGTGGAGTAGCGTAATAATTTCAACCACAGACTGCCCAGACTGAAGGACAAACATTGGGAAAAAAGTCTGGTTTACAGCTTTAAAAGATTGAACGTTAAAATTCATCAATGATTGTACTTCCGTTTGGGCTCGTTCTCGAGAAAGATCTCGTCCGATTTCGGCTAAAGCCATGTTACGATCCCGGGGTGTGAAGAGACAGCGCTAGAAAGGTGCGAAGTGAGCGTCAAGGACAAAGGCTTACACAGGAGAGAAACGAAGGCTTGCGGAAATTAAAAACACACGAACGACAGAGTTTCCCTTTCACTCCAGTTTCTCGCAACAATTATCGCGCTTATTTTTTCGTCGTTAATATAATCGGTCGATCGTCATACACAAAAACAATATTTTATGACTCAAGAGTATAAAAAATAGCTACTGAAAATGTATACATAAAAAACGTAATGCGAACGATTTATATAACGCTTGCTGCAACCTTATGAGGAAATTAACGATAAATCGGGGGAAAATACTTCGCAGAGGGGGCGCTCAAGTATTTCTATAAAAATAACTCTAAAAATTCGCTAGGCAAGACACCTTTTTTCACATCTATCGCATTTTCTTTTGCATGTCGTTTATTTTATCATTCTCCCATACAAATTCCCGATCCGTTACATGCAAGCAATAAATACTTGATTGTTTTTTATTTTTCGAGTCATGTACCATACGCACATACAAATATCGAGTGTATATGAATGTGTTCGTGTTGCTGTGTATACCGCATTCTCAGCACAAAAGAAAGGAAATATTTCGTGAATACATCGAGATATTAGTCATTTTGACCACACCATTATGCGAGTGAATTTATTCATGGAAGCGCGTCTGCAGGTTTTCCCGATCGCGCCTCGTCCTCTTTTGTCATCAATTCTCCTTTTTTCCGTCCATTCGCGCGAAATGCAAGCGGCTCACGATCGAAAAATACAGTAAGTACATAGAAAAATATGACAGCTTAGCTTTGAGGAAATTGTGTGAGATCGATTTTTCGTTATCGGAAAAAAAAGTCACCGAAAAATTCGAACACATTTTTTTTTCATCAGTTCAAATGATTCTCCTTCATTTGGTTTCGAGGTTATTTGTCTTTAGTATCGTACAGCCTGAATATATATATGTATTCGTGTTTATGTGTGTATGTTTTACAATTAATAAGGATCCTCGGGGTGTAAAATTAATATCACTCACTTCAGCAATGATATGCTCCATAAACTTGGCGAATGAAACATTCTTCGAGAATGAAGAGAGACAATTGTATTTTTTTTTTTTCGAAAGGGGCGTTTGCGTCCGCCATTGATTTAATACTTTTTTTCCAGCTTCACGACTGCCTTTCTGACATTCTTTTTGCATCTTCCATGCCGACTTATGGTAACAAAACGATTTTTTTTTACGAAAACTCGAGAAAACGTCCACGTATCATTTCACGATTCGATTTCCTCATGAAATGATGACCGGCGTGCGTCTTTACATGGAAAAGAACATGTTTTACTGAAGGCTTTAAAAAGACATACTTTCTCTCTCTCTCTCTCTCTCTGTCGCAGCGGTCTGACGGATATAATACTTGGTACAGTTTACAACCCGATAAGTTTTGTGTTTTTTTTGTTACATCTATATTTTGTAGCTTCAATAATTCTGAGCCTTAAGGATATGTGTTTTGTTGGTTTTAACGATCAAAGCTCCATATTGTTTTTTCGACACCGCGGATATCATGTTAAATCGGTTTTCCTCAATTTTTCATGTCTTCATGATCGTGTTGCGTGTACTCTGCTTCCGAGAGCAGAAATTATATTAGTGAATGCGTTATTTACTCTGTTTTTTCAAATGCACAAATTCTCGTGTACCGAATTAAAGTCACAAACGTTTTAGGTGCAAATTAAAAAAAAACGAAAAGCATTTTCGAAAGATAATTTTCATCGAACGTGCATTTTCACGGATCCAACTGTACACGCAACGAACCTTAAGCTTTTCGGAGCATTTGAGCATATTTCGAGCAGATGACGTGTACTTGTGTGTGTATGTCGTAGAGTCTACATACTTACCATCAATTTTGTATATTCGTTTTTAGGTTATAAACACATATTGCGTATTTCGCAGGAGATTTTTTTTTCTTTTCTTCGTTAAACACACGGAATGATTAATAATTGCATGATCGGTATTATCTTTTCCCCTAATGTTTGTCTAAGAGTAACAATTATTCATTATTTATTCATAACGGCACATTCAGAATAACGTTTTTTTTTCCGCATAATGTTATTAACCGTTCGTCTGTAAACTTGGGTATTTCGGGTTTGGGCGAAAACGCCGCTGTGTGGCAGCAGCTTCGCTTATCCACAATCTAACGATTAATACATTACATTGAACGTTTCAACAATGAGCATGAATTTTTTCAGAATTTTTTGAATGAATAGCAGGGTGAAAAAACGACAAGACGTGAACGACCCACGTACAGACGGCAGGTGTCGAAAAAACCTTTACAGACGAAGGGTTAACTTTTTGCTTCGTTCAACATGACTTTGGCGAGAGTTCACTATATGGTTTGCCATTTGATTTTTCGTCGTGCCCTCGTTTTTATTTTTTTTCCTACGGCTGCGCTCTTGTCGTATCAATCATTCAGGAATTTTTCATCGAAATTTTCGTCCGTGGATGCGCGCGTCGAGATCGCGACGTATCGCTTAATATCGCTCGAGGGGGATTTTAATTAATACGATAGATAACGATCGGACAAATAACGAAATATTTTTCCGTTCGAATTCTCTTTTCGATGAAATACAGTAATAACGCAACTTTCCCTATCTTCTCCTTGTTTTCTACTGTTTCTAATTTTGTTCGGAGCTCTATGATGTACAAACGCGTTTATTGGAATGAAAACTGTGAAAATCAGAAAGAATGGTTATCTTGAAATAGTTTGAAGCGATTATTACAGACATCGTCTGAAGTAAAAGTGGCTAAGACAGATGGCAATTGATATAAAAACATCGAAACAAATATATAATAATATATGTATATGTATATATATGTTTGTTGAATTATTATTTTTCACGTATTTCTACTATATACGATAATGTCGTTGATGTTCCTTGATCCATTCGGCGTTTTTTCACTATTACAATCATTACTCTTTACTTTCTCAGATCGGCTTAAAATATTGCTACTATAAATGTTTTTGATGTCATCAGTGGTTTAGCATTACATTTTCGTTTTTTCGTTGCGCATTTCTCGTAATTAATATTGTTTGTGTGCTCATTTTTAATTGGTCTTTATTCCGTCGATTTATCTCCAGCACCTGCCCTCTACCGGGAAGTAGAGAAGTAAGTGTGCCTACGCTACCTAGAGTGACCGTAAGATGGCGCAGCAAGAGCCTTTCTTCAAACGGTCAAACGTGTTTCGGATAAGTTTATCGCCCGGCAGACGAAAATGTTTTCGTTTCCTTCGCGAGTGAAACGAGAAAACGGATATGTTTATGTACAATACTCAAAAAAAGTGAATAAAATCCATCAAAATAACACCGTGCATACGTTTTCTCTTCGACTGTGTCGTGCAACAACTAAAATTACATTTCCCGTCGATTCCGTAACGAGACAAGAAGAAACGTATCAAAATCAAAGTGCACCCATCACGCTGGTGAAAAAAATAAAGGCAAAACGAATCCAAATAATATATAATCGTAAGTCTTTTCTTTTGTTCCACGTTTAATTCTTCAATTAAATAAAAATCGTTTATCAAATGTTATAGTTACAGAATAACGCTAGAGTGTAATATGGCATCACAATAGTTAAAATCATCATCGACGTAGAATTTGTGTGGATCACACGCGATATATGTCATGTTTTAAACAAAATGTCCACGTACTTTTCGTGCGCGCGTGTGTGTATGTGTATCCGTATGCTTATGTGTACGTGTGAAAATTTTACACTTACAAATCAACTTATAAATCGACGCTATTATTCTTATATAGTTTAAGAAAAAGAGTAGGACAATTTAATTATTTACAACATTGATAAAGCTTCTTAAATCATTATAAACTGTGTGTATATATATATATATATATTGTATACGTATATATACACACACATAAACACGAGGCTAGCTATAAATTTCAACGATCATTCTCGCATTTCATTCGCAATTACGTTACAATTATCACGGATTAAAAGATTCTGCGCTCTCTCGGATGAACCGACGGGTCCAGCTTCAACCGCGACGAGCAAATTTGCTCTTTATATGCAATATTCATTTGGCTCAGTTTGTCCAATTATCAAGCTGCGATATCATAGACTCGTAATGATATTCCATATGCAGATAAGTTATAATATTGCTGTTTGAAATTTCCTACAGTGCCAAAGCGATTGTTTTTATTATAGCGTAGAATTCTTTTTTTCCGTCATCTTTCTCATAGCGCGTCGTACAGACTGTCTGTAAGCTTTTGTTGTCATACTGGTGTTGATGTTTTTGTCGTTTGAATAGTAGTCTTAAAAATTAACCCTAAAATGTAGTTTCATCCTTATATCTCATTTCCGAGACAATTGGTGTTTCTTGTTCGGAGATACGTCTCGCGACATCGATAAAAGGCAAAGTTTCTACGTTAAATTCTAGCTCTATCGGATGAGAATGGCTGCAAAAGTAACATACAATAAATTATCACTCGAGAGAAAAGGCAGACACGCTTTTTGATTAATTTCTTAGGCCCTTTTTCATCTTCCGGAAGTCAATTCGCATCTTGCAATCATACACAAATCATGCACACGATAACACGTCCTCTATGACACGGTTGTGTTAAAATTAAACAACCGACGAAATGATAGATGGAAATTCAAATAATACCGTCAAGATTCATGTCGGATAGACTCGTCTCGTTGAAAATTCTCATGAAATCCAAAGATCGGAGAGTACACTGCAATCTCGATTCAAGGAACAATCGCGCGTTTCGAAAATCGCGAAAGTCGAAGCTTCCTCGAGTCGAAGGTCGCAGTTTTTGTATTCCCAATCGTTTGGTGCAACGATAAGCATTCCGGTACTTGTTTTCTCGTAAACGCGTAAATAAATGATAAAAAGAATAATAAAAGATCGATGGCCAATATATCGAAGACTTCATCTCTGCGAATAAATACGAGGTATTATTATGAAGTAATGACTACAAATGGATATGAGTACACACAATTTCCGGCCTTTTTCTGTATCATAATGATAATTATTATTACTAGACTTCCTCCGCAAGCTGGAATGTTGAGTGAGAGAAGAGCGTCACGCTGTATCTATATATACATTTATATTGTAGCCTCTCCAAAAAAAATCAGAATCTTTTTTCATCTTTGCCATTGTGAAAAAAGCTTCTACATATTGAAGAACAAATTCTGCCGGAAGGAATCATTTTTAGCTTCGTTTCGAACGGTGGCGTTCGCTCTTTGAAACTACCATAGCATGGAACTCTTGCTTTTTCCATCAAAAGCTTTGTAACGTTATTCGACACGGAGAGGAAAATTTTATCAACATTTTTGTAGAAAATTGTACGCACTATTAAATTGCTCGGGAGCTCCGAGTCTCCAAGACTTTTTTCTCCAAGCACTCCAAGATTTTGTACAAAAATGTTTATTTATAAAGATGTTGTTCCTTCGTAACGTACAAAAAAAGCTGATGCTCCAGCATGGAAATTTGGAAGAGCGAACAGCATCTTGTAAGAGGGACATAAAATTCTTTGCTGCTGGCAGAATTTTTGTATTCGATCCAATATTATTCATGGAGCGGTCTATTATATATATATGTATATATATGCGAGTGTGTATTATAGAACAATTTCGTTTGACTGGAAAATTCAAAACTATTGATCCTCGTTTGTTTATTTCGTTCCGATTTAAACGATAACTTCTCGAATTCGGCAAATCGATTATTCTCATTAGTCCCATGAATCCTCAATGTCCATTTATCGTATCGTTTCTGCCCTCGTTTTCTTTGTAATTCAATGACACAGCTGATGAATCCGCATTACTGCGTGCAAGCTTGGAACAATGATTTCGCAACGAGCCGAGGATAATTGACGAAAAATAAACGCGGAAAGCAAGGAAAACGAGACAAGTTAAAATTTCCTTCATCTTTTTGTTTTTCACCGTCTTCCATTTTCTTCCGTTTCTTCCTATACAATCATATACAATAGTATATGTAACAGTTGGTCTCAGTCATTCGCCACGCGTCTTCCAGCTCCGTAAAGACTAGCTCGCGGACGAATCAACGTCCACGAGGACTCGAAGACCTCCCGTGGCTCTACATTAATCAACGTAATTGGTGTTCTCCCTTGTGGTTATCAACAGTAACGCCGTTAACCATTAAAACGGTTTCTCTAACTACATACGTGAAATCTAAAATCAGCCGCATACGTACATGCACATACGTACATATATGCGTGCTTGAACATACATAAAAACATATATGTAGTATCATATACGAGAAAAACAAAAACCAAATATAATAGACAGCCAAGTGGAGAAAATTTAAGAGTTATTATCGTTCGTGCAATCTCCGTTGCGTGAATTTTTCCACCTCTTTTCCATCGTCGTTCCCGCGTATCGGAATTTCGAACGATGTCGAATAAATAAAATTTTACACAGTTACCTTACCACGTACTGAATAATATTTTCTTTCGACTACTTTCTTTCGTCCCTAATATCCCTCGTGTTTTGAAACTTCCTCTTGGGCAACTACGCGAAGCATTTGCGGTTATTTTTGGTTTTCTAGAGTACGTTCGGAAATCGCGCGTATTTTCAAAGCAAAACGAGTTTATCCTTTCTTTTTCTATAATTAACAACGTCACGAGGTGAGGGAGAGAATTTTTGTTTTTTTTTGCAAGTTACGCGAACGCTCCGATATATATGTGTCTCAGACGTTTCCGTTTTGCTTTTTCTTCTTGTCGCGTTTCGCGTCGAATTTCGTTCCTTTTTTCCTCCTGCGATTCTCAAAGTCCCGCCCTACAACCTATTTGCCAACCTCACAGAGGTTTTTTTTGCTCATTTTCACGACAGTAAAATTGATTCACTCTCGTTATTTAATTAACGCCGTATCTCCCTCGTAAATCCCGATCTACGAGCAGCGCGAGTCTGTTTCGTCACGCAAGACCGACATTGTTTCAATTTTGCTGCTGTGGCTTTTTACCACCGCGCGGCTTTATGCTCTCCGAGATCTGCCACATGGCGTCTTCGCACAAGAAATCGCTAAAGTTGTTGAAGAACGTTATTATTCTCTCGTTTTTCTTGAACGAGTATGTCCTGAAAGTCAATAAAAATCATTAGCTCTCAATTAAACGTGAGAAAGATGAAGAAATTCGTAGTCCATCGCGATCTCACGACGACGTAGAATGGTTTCTTGCTTCACAATCGAAAAACTCACCCTTTTTTGAATCGCTTCATATTCTCAACGATGTTAAACTGCTGCCACCTTTTGGAAAAGTTTATCGTACCGTCCGGCAAGAGATCGCTATTTCCAATGTGCACAAACGTCAAATCTTGAAGTACCAGTCCGCTGCGAATAATTTTCTCAACGTACAATCAAATACACGACGGACGAAACTTTTTTTTTTCACAACAACAACGTTTTCCGAACAAACTACGGAGGTTAAAGTTATTCGAGACAAACTGTGAATTATTGGAAAAGTTTTTTAGAAAAGTGTAATTTGACATTGAAGTGTGCGTTTTTTTGCGTGCATAAACTTACATATAAGGTATGCAGGGAGGTTGAGTTTCGGCGAGCGCTTGTCTGTACGCCCGGAAGCTGCTGGAGCTGTCGATAAGCGCGCAGTACTCCTTGAGACCTTCGGTAATATGTTTTTGCCACTCGAGTCTTCTGATCGGAGCGCTATCGAGTGCCGACAACAGAGCCAGATAGCTATTGAAGTTATTGATCTTTCTAAGATGTTTCATGATTTTAATAAACTTAACGACGTATTTTTCGCGATCTTTAGCTTCGTTCTCCATTCGATGCTCGAGTATTCTCGATCTCGCCCAGTACGACATTTTGTTGAAGTGCTCGGTGAATCTCGTCAAATTGGGGCTCCTCTCCTCATTCTGTTCTTGCGCCCATATCAGCACTTCCGGTATTTCGATTTTCATGAACAAATCAGCGTCGAGCAGCGTCATTTGTTCGGCAATTTGTTCGCTCTTGAAATCCAGCAGGGATGCTTGTTTCGTCGATACGCTCAAGGACGAGAGTATCGGTTGCGTCGCCTGCAATTGTTTCGTCGCGTGTTTCTCCAGTATTTTCACGCGCAACGCTTTTGCCATTGTCAAATCGCCGCTGCACACCAACTGCTGGACGAATTCCATTAACGTTTGCAGCAAAACGTCGTCGAGATCGGACATTCTGTTTCGGAAAAATTTTCATTGACGTACACGCGATTTTTCGTCATTGTCGTGTTGATTATAATTCAATTCGATCGTAACTCGCGTTGATATTCCTCATGAATATTTAGCGATATCTTTGCTCGTTATGAAAACCCGAAAGACTCACGTCAAGTCGCTGACGACGCGTACGAGCAACGAAAAAGCCTCTCTGGCTGCGCGCTGCTTCACAGAATCCGGCGAAGTCGAGAATCTCTGATGTCGTCTGTGAAGCTTCTGTATCAACTCGAGAGGCGACATAAATGTCCTGTAGGTCGTCAAGAAAGCTTCCTGATACAGGAAATCTGGACAAAAGTGACCTGCCATTAAAATATTTATGTTTCAAGCGAGCTTTGCGATCTTTCGACGATGATCAATGTTTTTGACAAACCTGATTCTTTCTCGTCTGGTTGGTTTGTAAAAAAAAAAACAATGACGTATTTCGAGGATTATCAAGTGTCTGAACTTTCAAGGAAACAAAAAACGAAAATGCGTGATCAGAACGCTGAAAAAAAATGGATACCTCTTTCACAGCCTTTGTGCAAAAAGTTGAGCATATAATCGAATAAAAATCTTGCAGCATCATTTATATCTTTATTCCATAAGGTGGCGCTTTTTTAACAAAGAATTGTACGGAAACTTTTTTCACAATGGTCGAGAAAAGAAAATTTCCATCATTTTTCGAGCGATCTCACGTGTATATATAAATCGATTAAATACGGGAAAAGACAATTACCGTGCTTGTTGGCTTTGGTGGCGTGGACGAGCAACGCGTCGGGATTTCCGCCTCGTATATCGGGTCCATCCTCCTCGGGTTTCTTGAGAACCAAATGCTTGCTTATATCTAATTCGTCCAAAATACCGTCATCCTGATCAATGTCACGTAGCTCGAGTGTATTTTCATCCACGGATACCGATGATCTCGAATTACTTGCAGGCCTCGAGGGTGGAAGGGACACGTCCAACGTCACGTTGTTATTCTGAGAAAAGTCGAAAATACACGAATCATCAAAAATTCGCGTTGCGGAAACAATTCTTTTTCGCACAAGTCCTCTCTTCTCCTCAAATAAACCAAGACAATTCACAAGGAATTTGTTGCGCGAAATTTTTCGTCAAAGTCCTTTGAAGACGTTTTTTCGTATGTTTTTTAAGTCACTCGATTTTTTCCTACCAGAGTCAACGAAGCGGGTGACGTTGAGTTTTTCTTTTCATTGAGACTGTTCGTGATCTCTTCGATTTTTATCGGACTCGATGTCGACAATGGATCCGGGGTGTTGTTTATATTATGCATGCTCAACGTGGGTTTCGGCGATACCGGCGGTGGTGTGCAATTCGACTTTATCGATCTCGATCTCTTTGGCGGCAAAGCCGGTGGCAATTGAATCGTTTCGGTGATTTCTTTGATCGTGGGACTCATGGAGATCGATATGCTGAAAAAAGGGATTTTACACTTTGTTTTTTCGAGAGCACAATAACAATCATTTCGCGAATAAAAGAAATCGGCAGATTTCTTTTCGATATTATTATTGTAGAAAAATCAGCTTGTCGATCGAAAACCGTAGAAGCACCGTCGATCGTCATTAATGTTGACAAATATATCGCTTTTCGCACAAACCTCGAGCCATCGTGAAGACTGGTCATCGTGTGGACCATCGACGAGCAAGACTGCGTCGTGGTGAGTGCCATCTCGTGCTGTTGCCACTCGGCCTGCATAGAGTTGTATGCTGCCACGGAGTGTCGAGTCCCGAGACCGGAAATGAAATCGTTATTGCTGTGCGAGCAATTTCCGAACATCTCCATGTACGCCATTACTGAAAAATCGCCAAAACACGTGGAAACCATTTTTTTTTTCATCCAAACAGCGCGAGCTTGATAAAGAGAAATAGAAGTGATCGAAAAGTAGAGAGTAGAGTGGAGGAACAATAGAAATAGGTAGATAGAGAAAGATAGAAGGAGTAGAGATAAAAAACGGCGACAGATGCGGGGAGATAGATAACGCTTATGTCGTATCGAATATATTCACGTGAAATGAATTGAAACGATAAAAATTCATAAAATGATTTCTCAATCGAGTCGTGAATTAATGAGAATTATTAAATATTGAATCACCGAAATTATGTGCAATTTTTAATTTAAATTATCGCTAAATATGTTTATACGAAGAGCGTATGAAAAAAATGTTCATACCGAATGTTTACCGTCGCGCGTGATAAATGTTACATTTTTTTTCGTAATTTTCGCACATAACTGACGTTAACGTATTTCGAGTGCAAACGATAAAATTATTCCCCGCACGAACGATCGGACGTTTGTCGCGTGTTTCATCGAAACGTTCGCGAGCTTACTGACGCGAAACCGCCTCGTGCGAACGGCGCCTCTCGATTCTCGACGGTGGTAAACGATGATTACGTAATTCTTACACTTTTATCGTTATCTTAATCGGGATTTTCATCGAGCGACGTAACAGATGTCCGACCTGGTACAGAATCTCGCATATATTTGAATATATATTCATGAAATGACAAGTCAATTCAACCGGAGCTCGATCTTTGAACGATCAATTTTTCAGTGACAGTCAGAGTCAATCAATTTCATCGTCTTGTTGCTCGTTGAACATTTTTAACAATCATTTTCTCAACAAAATTTCGTTAGAAACAAAAACGTTCGTTGCTTCTTGAGACTTTAATTGACTTCGAAAAATTCGAAAAATTCGCCCGAACGATTGATCTGTTCGCGTCTGCGATGTCGGAAAACGAGCTTTTTTTTATGTACAAAAAAAACGTAATAAAAAAATGGCGAATGTTTTCCTCAAGCATGACGTTTGATAAAGGCAAAAATCGTCATTATTTCTTCTCCAAAAGAGTGAATATAAAAAAAACAAGAATTACAACGTGACAGTGTTTGCATACACGCGTCACGTATTTTCAATGTTATTTTTTTTGTTCTCACTCGTTCGCACTTCCTCGACACTGGCAAATCTTAAATACCGTCCTTCGCGTTTTGCATGATTATGCAAAGAAAGATGAATTCAAACAATGGAAAAAGAAAAACAGAGGCGGTGAGTGGCTCGCAAGCTGAAAAAGTATCGATTAGTCAAAAGTAAATGAAACACAAGAATTGAAAAAATAAATGTAAAAACAAAAACGTATATCAAAAAATTCAAGCTAAACGCCAAACGCAATTGTGTGTACGTGTGTTTTAGTTGTTGTCGCGGCAGAACGATGATTACTTGAGTATTTTTCTGTCCTTAATAACTTTATTCGTGGAAGACGAATAAACAAAAGTGTCAGTTTTCATTAAAACGTACGTTTGGATCAAACGTCATCGTTATCGTTGCTGAAGAATGTATGAAGGAATTCGAGCTTTTTTAGCGTTCACTTGGAATATTTTAGAGAGAAAAGGAGGAGAATGCTCCTGTTGAAATATGCCAAAAATCCTTTCCGGAGGAATTTCAGCGCACAGCAAAGTATAATCGCGAAATATACGTGTGAAACGTACGTCACAGCTCTTCAAGTATTCATAATTCGAATAATACATTAACAAACGATTTTCATTAATGAAACACGAAATAAATGGCACAACATCGTACTGAAAAAATTGATACATGCCGCGGAGAAAAAAAATGTCTCTCCTCCGATGAGACAAAAAAGAAAAGTCACTCGAAATGAACGAGAAAAATCGAGTATTTCTTTTTCAATATCAAATAAATTAGCGTGTGATGCTTGGTCGATTAAAAAAAAATCAAACTTGAAAAAAAAACCAAATCGTGTCTGTGTACTCGTATGATGTAAGTGCGTGTATTTACGTGGGTCGGGATCCCACTTACCGGAATATGCCACTGATTGGAACACTGGGGGATACAAAATATTGAGTCAGTTTGATAGGAAAAAAAATCTACCAAAAAAAAAAGAACAAACTATCAACGTTTTCAGAAAGAAGAATCGTTTTTTTCCCCTTCGCTATCATCAATTATCCCAAGAAAAGAAAAAAGAGATTTTCCGCCGGTCCAATTGGGAAAATAAATGAAAATAAATTGACAATAAATTCCCCTCAAAACCGCGCCGTAGTTTATGGTAACCGTGGAGCAGAAAATTTTCACTCACTTTTTCGTTCTATATCGAAATCGTAATTCCCCATCGATTTTAAATAATTGTTTTTTTTCTGTCTTTTTCAATCTCTGCACGAATCGGTGTTTAAATTGGCCGTAACTCTGGTTTTCACTTCCGGCTTTTTCTCCAGCCATCTCGCATTATTTTTTTTTTCTGTTTTCTCAATTCCGCGCAACGAATAATCAACGTTGATGCGATCAACGAACGAAACTTCGAGGTCGCATCGACGTGGATCGATTCTCCATAATGATCGTAACGAAACTCACTGTGTCTTTTTTTGAGTGGCAAAGGCGGCGGTTTGCCGGCATCCGGACTGTCACCCGAGCCGCTACCGTGAAGGCTGCAGGTCGAGAGGTGCTCGTTCTCAGGCACATTGTCGTACTGCGAGGGCAATCTTTCTTTTCGTCGCTTCGATCGTTTTTCCGGCAATGCCGGCGGTGCTCCATTCATATCCAATCCCGTCATCGATTCCATTTCCTGCGGATTTGTCGTTTTGTTTTCGTCAGGGCTTTCGAAATATCGCACGTTCTTTCGGCGAAACGCGATAATGCACGTCAAACGGCGATGCACATTGTACAGAACGTGACACGAGCGAGTATCAAAAAAAAAAAAACGAATTATTGCAACACGAGATTTCACTCGCAATAATAAACGACGATTCATCAATGTTTCAGTCCGTGACGCTTATTGGAAATTAATGTTTCGTCGCAGATTTCGAGAAATCGATATTAAAAGCGACGTCTAGGAAAATATTGATGAAATTTGTCGAATTAAGCTTT
The DNA here is from genome assembly GCA_959613375.1 of Heteropelma amictum. NCBI lineage: Eukaryota > Metazoa > Arthropoda > Insecta > Hymenoptera > Ichneumonidae > Heteropelma > Heteropelma amictum. Next base: position 11,517,360 of record OY390726.1, on the reverse strand, counting down.
TTTTTTTATTATTGCCGTTAATTGCAAAAAAAAACATCATAAAAGCAAGAACAACATGCGACACCCACGTTTACCAATTTTTCGAGCAACGCCGGATCTCCCGTTCCCGCAATGCTCGTCGAGCTCATGGTGCTTTTTGTGCTGCTGCTGCTCGTCGTACTGCGGTGCGTTACTATCGAGCCGTTGCTGTCGGGCGTGATTTTCTGTTGGGAAATCATTTGCTGCTGCGAGCTAAACGTTTGAGAATTAAAACTAACATTGCTGCTCTTTGAGTTCATGCTCGTCGCGGCGCTGTAACTCTGCGACGAGCTACGCTGAGAGTGCATGGAAACAAAGCCCGATTCCTGAGTCTGCGTCGACAAACGTTCCATCTTCCCTTCGATTCCTGTAAATTTGGCAAATTTTATCGATTTTTTTTTGTAAATCTCAAACTCGTCGAGGATTTTTTCGAATTCCATCGATCAAGTAGTGGATTCAAGAGCTCACCGGTAAACGGACTGAGGATATCTTGAGGCATTTGCTGTCCCAGCAACATCGTACTTGGTATGCTCGTTTCCGAACCCTCCCAGCAGCTACTGTTGTTCGTTCCATTAACTTGCATACCTGAGAGAATAAAATTCGCGAAAATCAAGTGAAAGCTCTCTTTTCGACAAAATATACGACAATACGCCCGAGATTTTGTTAATTGATGCTGAAAACACACGCAAACACAAAACGCAAATGTAAAAAAAAAAAATCAGTTATTTCTGTTTTTTGCTTTCCTTTTCCACTGAAAATTGCAATGAAAATGCGAGAATCTCGTTGAATCGTATATTGAATATTGTTCAGTCGCGCGGGGTGATAGTTTACCGGTTGAAGAATGTTTGCTCGATATTTTATGTCGCGTGATGGGAATGAAAAAAAATTCAACGAAGCAAATGGATTTTTATCAGCACGCAGGAGCAATTTACTGATTCGCGCGTGACATTCGCATACGACGGGGTTTCGGACGAGACTAATGGTCCGTGGATGTAGCGGGACTTTCCGTCAACTTGGCTGATACAAACTCGAGCAAAGAATCGTTCGCGCACCGCGTCCGTCGTGACTAATCCCTGACTGCCGAGGCAATTTTTTTCTTTCCTTCTTATTTGCTTCACATTTGGGCAGAGACTTTAACGCACAGACGTATTTGTATTTGTATTCCGAGAACGGACGAGTATATCGTTCAAGCAAATTTGCGAAATGTTGGGTTTCAAGGAGCGCACAAGCCAAGAATGGAGAAAACGGATGACACGGCGATGATTTAACGTCATCATTTAAAATTATTATCATCAATTCAGATCCTCCGGAATAAGGAATTCCGAAACGGCTGGCTCTGAATCATGTCGAACAAAAAGTCTTGCACTTTTTCTCTCCGAATTCTGCATCGGCCTTTATCGACTTGCGGTAGTTGTCTCGCCAAACGTTTTTTCTCGTTAATTTTATTAGAACAATTCAATAGAAATTCTACACAAACTTTTGTGCAGTTTGATGGAAAATTATTTACATTTTTCACGTCCTCACATCCTCTGCAACATCCTCTGAAGCTTTATTGGATATATCGCGAAGTTTTCGGGGAAATTTGTGCGATAATAACGAATAAAAATTATATATGCAATCCAACCGTTCCGAGACAACTATCGCGATGCGTAGTTTCATGGTTTTCTCTTTGAAATTTTTGTCATTGTTTCACTTTGTTTTACCGTGTATGGTGGCGATGAGGCTGAGGTCCATGCTGTCATTGAGAGACTCGTCGTTCGGTCCCATAATGGCTCGTATTTCATCCTCGTCGCGCGAATGATTCAAGGCCGAATCGAGACTACCGGCCGATGCGCTCAGCAGCGAGGACGAGTCCTCCGGCGAACGACTTCTGAGAGAGACACGGTCGAGACTAGAGGTCAGTATACCGTCGGACTCGTCCAACAGCTGCTGCGCTCGGGTCCGCCTTTTCGGCGGCAAAGGCGGTGGCGTACCGGATTTGTTATTGTCCTCAATCGTAAAAGCATTTATCCTGCAATTGGTCGAACGTAAATTAGTGAAATTCATACTTCCGGTGAGGTCTATCGGAGCAATCGTTGCTGTCTATCGGAGGATGAGAGTATAATTATGATCGCGAAGATGGTTTTTTTTCCAAATTTTCGTTATAAATTGAAAAAAATGAATCCTCTACGTTGCTTTCGCAAATTTTCCATCGTTCGAAAAAGAAAAACTGTACGTTGTTTCACATTGTGGTTTTCCGGTTGCATCGATTGCGTTATAATAAATTTACCTATCCGGCAAAGGTGGTTTTGGCGGTGGACTGGAATCCCTCAGTATGGATTCGGAACTGTGAGAGCTTCTGACCAAACTGCTGGTCGTTGCGGTCTGTTCCAATATCTGTCTTTCCCGCGGGGTCAATGGAATGTCCGGCAGAGAATTCCTCTGTGGGGTCAACTCGTTTCCGTAGCCCGATGTCCTGAAATGAAATTGTTAATCAGCGATATTTAGCGAGGCCCTTTTGTTCCCTCGGTCCATCATCGTTTTTTGCATCGTCGTTTCACCGAATGGTGAAAAAGAAACGAATTATTCTACGAGTTTAGAGAAAAGTATTTCAAGAAAAAAATGAACCTGTTGTTGCTCGTGATGGGTGGAGGCTTTTGTCTGTTGGTTATCTTTTCGTGCGCCAGAGCAACGAGATTTTTCACGGCATCCTCGACGAGGCCGATAACGTGATTGACGTTCTCGGTTTCGAGAGCCGATGATTTGTCACCGTGTAGCAGCACATCGTCGCAGAGTTTGAGCAATTGTGCCAGGGCTTCGTACACTTGATTCGTCGCCGAGCCCATGGTCGAACTGAACACGAAACAAACATTTCGATTAATATCTCCAATAACATTAATTACAATTCGTATCGTATTTGTCCATCGATCATTGATATAATTACGACTATATTGACATTTTTTTTCATCGACAAAAAATGTATTCGATAATTGAATAATGAAATTATGATTTTTATCGTTTATTTTCAAAATCTTGTGATTTATCGACTGAATATTTGTAATCGTCGATGTAAAATGAACTCTCACCTGTTCTCGTAGAGCAAATAAGATTTCAGTACAGTGTGTATCGTTGTGACAGTGTCCAGGACGATGGTGCCATTGCCGGGTAGCATTTCGAGCTTTTTCTTGGACACGACATCGCGGAAATGAAGCAAGGCCAGTTGCACCTGTCTCACGTGGATATGCAAATCCCTGAGGGGATTTTTTTCAAGCTGCTCGCCGGTGATTCCAGTCTTATCACGGGGTGTACGCGGCGATGAGGGTGAACCGGCGCGTGTTCCGATGCCACTTCCACCCCCACCGCCGCCGCTCGTCGTTATCGCCGGGGAACGCATCTGCGAGAGTTTCTCCAAAAAGTCCTCCTTGAATGACCGAGCGCGTCGGGCTAATTTGCCACCCCGAGCTTTTCCGCTCGAGCGCTCCTCGACTTCTGCAAACAAAAAGGTAAAAAAAAAATGTTACTCGGAGAAAATGAAGATATTTCAATTTTTCATCAATTTCTAAATATTCAAATCGCCATGAATTTTTTTCAACACACGGAGATGAAAGTACGGATTTAAAAATATTCCTCGGCCTTTTTTTATCTCTCTAATTTTTCGCTGGAATATTGAATTCAAAGTCATGCAGTTTTGGAATTTGTTGACACTCGAAAAATACAAATTTTTGAAATCATTTTTTTCAAGAGATTGGAGGGAGAGTATTTTCCATGAAGAGACGTTTGTATGTAGACAGGCGTAATGTGGGTCGAGGAAGGAATGACAATACCGCGCACGTTCGCGTCGTCAACTTTTTGCGAGGGAAAAAAAAATGGATATTCGAATATTGGGAAAAACTGAGGAGAGGAAGGACGGGAGGAAGGAAATAAGGTTTTGCTGCAGCGAACATTCGCACCGAAGGGATCGTAGAGCCGGAGGAAACAAAAAAAAAACAACGAGAAGAAAGAGGAGAATGAGAAGTGTGTGGAATGGACCAAATGAGGCTTCGATCTTGGAACTCTGCCAAGTCACGTTTCTTTCTTCCACGGTGTGGGGGCTTCGAGCTTGTGGTTCTCTGTGGCATTCCTCCTCGTGCATCTCGAGCCCTTTTACCCGATATGCTACCATACACTTCCGGGGACGTTGGATGACCTCTACGCCTCCCGCGCGAACAAAAACGTGACGGGGCTGGTGGGAGCATTCGGAACGGTGGAAAAAAAACAAAAAACACGTTTAAGACTGTGAAAAAGTTTGGCTCCGGACGGTGTTTGCACCTTGTACGAGATACCGGAGCCATCTGTTTCGAAATTTACCGTCTCGCGATTCGCTTCTTCGTTCTTTCGCGTCACAAATAAAATTTTCAACTACAGAATTCAAGTATCGTCGTATTTATCGGTAATTTCAATCACGAATTCGTGGATGCTCTTTCTCGATTTGAATTTAATTAAGCGCCGGAAGTTACAAAGCAACAAGAATGAAAAAAAGGGGAAAATAATGTCGTTTTTTTTTTTCAAAGTATGTTCGTTCGGTACATTTGAGAAAGATATTCAATTTCGTCGATTGGATAATCGACGTTCCGAACGATATTGCATTTTTTCATAATCACGAGTTTATCGATCAATCGCCTTCCGGTAGGCATCAGCTCGAATCCATCAAACGAGAACATTATTCACCCATTCGTGTACTCAATTCCCTGTTACTTCGTGAAAGAGTGTGGGATGAGAAAAACAGGGTCCACACGAAGTACATCCAATTAACGGATTTTTTAATCACCGCAAATTGGAGGCACGCCACGCTGTGGCCACGAGAGCAGCTCGCAAGAGGGCGTTGGATTATATTTGTATAGGTATTTGCATACACGTAGCTCGATTATGAAACGGTGTAGGAGGAGGAGGAGGAGGGGCAGGAGGGCCGGAGAAATTGAGACGAAACACGTGTGAATGACAACGCCCATCGTCGTTTGCAGTTCGCGACAAAAACACTCATATACAGGGTGTCCCAAAAGTCGACGTCAATAATTTTACCTTCAAACGTAAAATGAGATTCTGCGTCGAAAAGTACTTTGGTGCTTTTTCCATACGACCCGGTCCCGATGAGTTATCGCGCCGCACATCGCCGGTTTGCCGAACTACGATGATTGATAACTCTACCGGCGTTTGTCGGATTGAAAAATGCCTCTAGACTTTTCGACTCGGATTTTCATGACCGAATTAGTCCCGAAGGGGATAACATCGCACTCCGGGGCTCGTCAGGATTGCCACGATGATTACGATGCACGCGCGCGATACGAGTGTGTAAAATGCATCGTGATAACAATAGAAGGTAGATCGGGGATCGAGCAGAGGTGGACAAAGCTTCTAAACCCGCCATAGCAACGCACGGAACCAAGGGATGTTCGACGACGCGAAAATCCCGTTTAATTGCAGGATCGACGTCGATTCGATGCGTCACAGCATCCGGAGGACCGTTCGCCCTCTCTCTTTCGCTCTCTTCGTTTTTCCTCCCTCACACACACACACGCGCTTTTCTTTTTGCCCTCCAACCTTCATTGTTTATCCCGACGAGTGCGTAAACAAGACAATGAATCGAAATGAACCGACCGCCCAGTGGTTGACGTTCATTTATGTAATGAACCATCTCGATCGAAAAACCATCTCGTATAGGGAAATAAAACTTTTTTTTTTCAACAGAAGGGATGATGAGAAATATTTTTTCACGGGGTTTTTCGCATTTCCCTCTGTTGACACGAGGGTCAATGTGCAAATGTGGCTGGCGAACGAAATATAATTGGAAAAATTTGCCTCGTGTTTTTTTTTTTTTATTCCAAACGAACAATCGCAATTGCACCCTTTCGGTTTTATTTTCATTGCGCAGCGGAGAACGCGGCATAACTTTTGCATACGGCTGAATCGGCGAGGGCTCTGCGTACTGCGATTTTTCGTTCAGAGCAATTCGACAAATTCGCGTTGTTCGTTTGTTTTATAGACGGTTTTATCAATGTTTACACACGAATTTATCATATTCGCGGGGTTTTCATATGTTCTCGCTCGACTCGAAATTTTCTCGTAGAATTTTTGGCCCCCGATCGAGATAAATCCTCGATTCTTTCTCGATTCGATAGAAAGACGATTCGGGGGTTTCCTCGAGTTTATGAATATGCAAAGAGGCGTAAAACTCCAGCACCCCGCGAACATTGGAAAATCGTCGAACCTCCGACGAAAATCCATTAAAATTGAACCGCGTGCAGGGCTCTTGAGGCGCGTCTCGATGTGTACACACGATCAATCGATATGCAACGAAGCGGAGGTATGAAACGAAACAAACAGGACGAAAAAACGAGTGCATATATACGAGACCCGTTTTATATTATATATGACATACAGACATATCGCGACATCTGGTGGGCAAGAGTGCGGATGAGGGAGATCCGGAACGCGATTGTATACGCAGCGGTAGTGGCAAATCAAATTCTATTCACGAATTCGGGTTGAAACTTCAATCGGACGTGATTTTGCCAAAAGGCATATAGATCCGCTGGACCGGATAATAGACGGGAATAGAGAGAAAGAGAGAGAGAGAGAGGGAGAGAGAGAAAGAGAGAGAGAAGGAGGGAGATTCAGAGAGAGAGAGAGAGAGACAGGTTGAATGAAGACACTCGGGGAAAAAGCAAGATAGGTATGGATCTGTATTGATCGAAACGGAAGTAGAAATGGCGAGGATATATATATATGCGCGGTACCACCGATATGCAAATTGCCGTGATTGACTGGATTCGCGGTAGACAGCGATAGCACGTTCGAATTTCATCGAACGTCTGTAACCCTCTGTGCGTTTAGGCAGTCTATACATATGTGTGTGTATATATGTGTATATATATATATATAAATGCACATATGTATATGCACATGTTTGCGTGTTGATACAAAACGAAACAGAGATTGGTTATACGCTTATCGATATTCCTCGGCGTTCGATAGGGAAAGCACGACCTCGAGTATACAATAGAAACGCGAGGGGGTAGTTTTACATCCAGTGGTTTACGATGATAGTGACTCGGTCTCGCGGAACGCACTTTCTATATCAGCAATTTCGGTCGGTTCGATCTTTTCTACTCGTCCCGTCGTCTGATTTCATCCGTTGGTTCTATTCGTTGACGAAAGCTTGAAAATAATGCGCGTCGAGCGAGATTTTGTTTTTTGGGGATTTCAATGGGTTTGAAGCGCTCGTGACGACTCGGCGGCGAAAATATCGCGACAATGTCGTTTTCATTAAAATCGGCGTCGAGCTGTCGCCCGGAACGAAAATGTAATTACCACGAATGTCTCGTGAAAGAGCCGCTAGAGGGAGGAAAGGGCAAAGGGCTCATTAATAGCAGCGAACATATCGCATGAATGACATATATATATATATATATATATATACACACACATTTACGCGTCTGCGTGTGCACGAGCAGAAATTCGAATTTACCTTTTGAACATAACATCCACAGAGTGTGTTGTATGCCCCATGTACACGGTAAAGTGCTGGTGACTATATTAGATTCACGCTCTGTTCCGAGGCGCGCGAAGCAAACCTGGTGCAGGTTATGTACGACGGAGAGCAAGAGAGAGACAGAGAGAGATGGGTGTGGGTGGTTGCCCCGGGAATTTCCACACGGTCCGAGAAACCCCCGGAGTGATCGAACGCGTGTGCGGTCCATGTAATCGTATATATGCCGAAAATTAACGCGGAATCGATCCCACAACGCTCATTATCATCGTACGGCCTCGCGCGGCGACTTCCGACGCGAATTCACCAACTTTCCGACCAAATTTTTTCATCTCTTTCTACAGGAAACTCACTCTCGCAGGCTTTCCTTTTGAACTCAAAAAGACCCTCGGACTTGGATTTATTCGTTGATTAAACGCGAGATGAAAATCATTTCCGTCGTCAAGCCGTTATCTCGTTTTCCGTCATGGCGTTGGGGACTTTTTTTTGAAACCCTTTGAACGAGCTGGATATTTATTTTTGAGCCAACGTTTTTTCCGCGACGATTTCTTCCTCGTATCGATGATTCTTCGTCTTCTTTTGACGCGCCGCGCGGATGCGAGTCTGAATGGAAAAAAAAAACTGATTCCGCGCGAACGCGGTCTCGAGCAACAACCGCGGTGTACAATGGTTTTGATGGCGGGATGCTGCGCGTGTCTTTATCCGTACTAGACGTTCAAAGGGATGCGACGGGCGAGTCGATGCCGCGAGAAACTTATCGCACAAATGTATGTTGCATGTATATACACGGATGTATATTCATATATACCTAATATATGAATATACATCCGTGTGGATGCATGAGAGAGTAAAGTTCTGCTGCAACCCTGCGATAAGACCGCAATTTCCTGATATATAGTGCACTGTACGCCGGGTGGAAACAACAGAGTAACGAGACACCTAGGTGGTACCGCATGGAGCAGACGGTACATGGCGAAATATACGGAGATGAAAGAGAGAGAAGAATAAAGAGAGAGAGAGAGAGTGTTTCACAATTAATGATGTCATCCGACACTCGTCGGTTCATAACGAAGCCTCGTTAATAAAACGGTAATTTATATTAAACTCCAACGAGTATAATACGAATGGGGTACGTATCGCCGCGTCACAGAGCTGGCAAAACTTTAATTGCATCTGACTTTCCATCGTTTCTTCCCTCTCTGAAAGCGAGAATGGCGAGAGACTAATTATCGTTTTTGAGTCAAAGACTTTTGAAATTTCCAACGAGCGGAAATACACCCGGGGACAACCCGAGGTCGAGAACAGCGGCTATAAAAGTCAGAGTATCAAATCTTTGGGATTTTTTGATTTTTTTGTTTCTGGTGAAAAAAGGAGATCCGTCCTTTATGGACCGCGGCCGGATGAGGATTTACATTATTTCGAGTGATGCGGAGTATAAAATCTTTGGGATTTTTTGATTTTTTTGTTTCTGGTGAAAAAAGGAGATCCGTCCTTTATGGACCGCGGCCGGATGAGGATTTTTACATTATTTCGAGTGATGCGGAGTATCAAATCTTTGGGATTTTTTGATTTTTTTGTTTCTGGTGAAAAAAGGAGATCCGTCCTTTATGGACCGCGGCCGGATGAGGATTTACATTATTTCGGGTGATGCGGAGTATCAAATCTTTGGGATTTTTTGATTTTTTTGTTTCTGGTGAAAAAAGGAGATCCGTCCTTTATGGACCGCGGCCGGATGAGGATTTACATTATTTCGAGTGATGCGGAGTATAAAATCTTTGGGATTTTTTGATTTTTTTGTTTCTGGTGAAAAAAGGAGATCCGTCCTTTATGGACCGCGGCCGGATGAGGATTTTTACATTATTTCGAGTGATGCGGAGTATCAAATCTTTGGGATTTTTTGATTTTTTTGTTTCTGGTGAAAAAAGGAGATCCGTCCTTTATGGACCGCGGCCGGATGAGGATTTACATTATTTCGGGTGATGCGGAGTATCAAATCTTTGGGATTTTTTGATTTTTTTGTTTCTGGTGAAAAAAGGAGATCCGTCCTTAATGGACCGCGGCCGGATGAGGATTTACATTATTTCGAGTGATGCGGAGTATCAAATCTTTGGGATTTTTTGATTTTTTTGTTTCTGGTGAAAAAAGGAGATCCGTCCTTAATGGACCGCGGCCGGATGAGGATTTACATTATTTCGGGTGATGCGGAGTATAAAATCTTTGGGATTTTTTGATTTTTTTGTTTCTGGTGAAAAAAGGAGATCCGTCCTTAATGGACCGCGGCCGGATGAGGATTTACATTATTTCGGGTGATGCGGAGTATAAAATCTTTGGGATTTTTTGATTTTTTTGTTTCTGGTGAAAAAAGGAGATCCGTCCTTAATGGACCGCGGCCGGATGAGGATTTACATTATTTCGGAGATGCGGAGTATAAAATCTTTGGGATTTTTTGATTTTTTTGTTTCCGGTGAAAAAAGGAGATCCATCCTTAATGGACCACGGCCGGATGAGGATTTACATTATTTCGGATGATGCGGAGTATAAAATCTTTGGGATTTTTTGATTTTTTTGTTTCTGGTGAAAAAAGGAGATCCGTCCTTTATGGACCGCGGCCGGATGAGGATTTACATTATTTCGGGTGATGCGGAGTATCAAATCTTTGGGATTTTTTGATTTTTTTGTTTCTGGTGAAAAAAGGAGATCCGTCCTTTATGGACCGCGGCCGGATGAGGATTTACATTATTTCGGATGATGCGGAGTATAAAATCTTTGGGATTTTTTGATTTTTTTGTTTCTGGTGAAAAAAGGAGATCCGTCCTTTATGGACCGCGGCCGGATGAGGATTTACATTATTTCGGGTGATGCGGAGTATCAAATCTTTGGGATTTTTTGATTTTTTTGTTTCTGGTGAAAAAAGGAGATCCGTCCTTTATGGACCGCGGCCGGATGAGGATTTACATTATTTCGAGTGATGCGGAGTATAAAATCTTTGGGATTTTTTGATTTTTTTGTTTCTGGTGAAAAAAGGAGATCCGTCCTTAATGGACCGCGGCCGGATGAGGATTTACATTATTTCGGAGATGCGGAGTATAAAATCTTTGGGATTTTTTGATTTTTTTGTTTCCGGTGAAAAAAGGAGATCCATCCTTAATGGACCACGGCCGGATGAGGATTTACATTATTTCGGATGATGCGGAGTATAAAATCTTTGGGATTTTTTGATTTTTTTGTTTCTGGTGAAAAAAGGAGATCCGTCCTTTATGGACCGCGGCCGGATGAGGATTTACATTATTTCGGGTGATGCGGAGTATCAAATCTTTGGGATTTTTTGATTTTTTTGTTTCTGGTGAAAAAAGGAGATCCGTCCTTTATGGACCGCGGCCGGATGAGGATTTACATTATTTCGAGTGATGCGGAGTATAAAATCTTTGGGATTTTTTGATTTTTTTGTTTCTGGTGAAAAAAGGAGATCCGTCCTTAATGGACCGCGGCCGGATGAGGATTTACATTATTTCGGAGATGCGGAGTATAAAATCTTTGGGATTTTTTGATTTTTTTGTTTCCGGTGAAAAAAGGAGATCCATCCTTAATGGACCACGGCCGGATGAGGATTTACATTATTTCGGATGATGCGGAGTATAAAATCTTTGGGATTTTTTGATTTTTTTGTTTCTGGTGAAAAAAGGAGATCCGTCCTTTATGGACCGCGGCCGGATGAGGATTTACATTATTTCGGGTGATGCGGAGTATCAAATCTTTGGGATTTTTTGATTTTTTTGTTTCTGGTGAAAAAAGGAGATCCGTCCTTTATGGACCGCGGCCGGATGAGGATTTACATTATTTCGAGTGATGCGGAGTATAAAATCTTTGGGATTTTTTGATTTTTTTTATTCTGGTGAAAAAAGGAGATCCGTCCTTTATGGACCGCGGCCGGATGAGGATTTACATTATTTCGGATGATGCGGAGTATAAAATCTTTGGGATTTTTTGATTTTTTTGTTTCTGGTGAAAAAAGGAGATCCGTCCTTTATGGACCGCGGCCGGATGAGGATTTACATTATTTCGGGTGATGCGGAGTATCAAATCTTTGGGATTTTTTGATTTTTTTGTTTCTGGTGAAAAAAGGAGATCCGTCCTTTATGGACCGCGGCCGGATGAGGATTTACATTATTTCGAGTGATGCGGAGTATAAAATCTTTGGGATTTTTTGATTTTTTTTATTCTGGTGAAAAAAGGAGATCCGTCCTTTATGGACCGCGGCCGGATGAGGATTTACATTATTTCGGATGATGCGGAGTATAAAATCTTGTGAAATAAAAGCTTCGTAAAACACACTCGATACATCGATGGTGCGTTGAGGGGTTGTTGGTTTACGAAGGGTGCCAAGCAAGATTGATGAGAGGAAGAGGGTGGATGCGAATTTATAGGGGAAGCGACAAACGTCGGAGGATATTTAGGCGTGGAATGGTTCGCGCGGATGAGGAAATTGAGTTTACCTTGGCTTGCGTTTTACTCCAAACTGCATAATCCAATGTATGTCTGTAACAGCGCGGGAAACTCGCTCGTTCCGTCGTTTAATTCCATTAATATGCAAATTTCTCGTTGATTCGTGAATCCTGGGGGTAGATGCGATACGAGAGCAAAGCAGTTGGCTCCGTCGTGCGTCTAATTTCCCATACCTTTTTCATCGGAAAATACGCATGCGTATATGCGATGCAAAGTGGTTTTCAAGCTGCGACCTATATTCGATAATCTCTCGTCAATTTTTCGATAAATATCCGCCGATTAAAACGTCACAATCATGACGATTATACCAGCCAGGGGAAAATGATTATCGGTTGCGATGGTTCACATCGTTAAAACCATTCCGAGGCTTCCAAGGATGCCAAATTCGTCGAGATCGTCGGTTTAATTGATTCTACGATTGTTATCAACACCCTACGGTCGCAGATTGTTTGGTGGCTGTAGACAAAGTGATGGTTATCTCGCGGGACGAAAGATCGAGTAAAATCTCGCGAGTAGCACGTCAACGAATCTTTGCCGCTGTCGTGCGAAAAGCCTCGAACAAAAAGTACGTGTCCCATGGGCAAAAAAAAAGAGTGATCGCTCCTCTCTTTACCTTCCTCTCTCGAGTGCTCTTTCGCGCACCTCCGAGAAGGATTCCATCCAGCTGGAAGAACTTTTGACGGTTCGTCGGACCGATCTACATCTCCGAGAGCCCGTACGGTTTTACCTGACGGCCGGTGTTGTAAATTGTTTCTCGAACGGAATATTTTTGCTCGGGAAAGTGTAAGAATGGACGAGCATTCGAAAATGACGAGGGTTCGAGAAAGGCAGAATGGCGATGGGGAGGGAGAAGATCTCGGCGTAGAGGAGATCCTAGTTCGATAATGGTAAACTCGACGGACTCTCGGCTCGTAATTTATACGCCGGGAGCTCGCCGGGGCCGATAATTACCCGACGTCAAAATTGATTATCGGTGCGCGGGTTCGTTAACGGATCTCGAGATCCGCTCCATTCGTGGATGCTGCGCATCACCGGCGTTGCTATTCAGCCTCCAGAGGCAATCACCGACTAATGGATTTTGGCTTACTTAGTCGAGGAGGAAGTGAGATATGTGTACAGCACGGAGGATCGTTACCGAGAGGAATCTCCGCTCTCCGCTCTCTCTCTCTCTCTCTCTAAGCCCACGCTCCAAAGCCAGCGGAGCTCGCTTTCGATGCGAGCTCCGTTTGTGTATGGGAAGCTCCGGAAGTGCCTCGAACTTCTGCTAACCGGTGATACGACAAAGGTGCAAGGACAAGAGGGTCTGAAAGATCCCCCGATCGCGCTTCCGGTGTACAGAGTCGATCGGGAGATGATACGTGTGCTTGGGAGAATTGGATGAGCAATTGAATTACGGAGTAACGTACCTAGAGAGTTGAATGACTTTGCGTTGAGCTGACAATTTCATTTTGAGACTCTTCAACCCTCCCGCGATCGCGCACCCTTTGTTTTTCGTTTTTTCACAGTTATTTCCGGCAAAATACTCAAATCCGAGAGTTTACTCTCTTTTTTTTTAATTTCTACTTATTTGGAGGATTTCTCCGCCGAGATTTCGCAGAGTTTCGAGAAATAACGCGCGAGTTTGTCAAAATTAATTCGATCGTACGCGAATCGCGGAATATATCGCTGGAAAAGTATAAAGCGTTCGTCGGGCTCGCGCATTCCGCGGAAAGACGCGAGAGAGATGGACCGAAATAAACCCCAAGAGGTTGTTGCACCATCTCTTATATACCCGTTGCATATACACATGTATGCAAACCTACAAACACACATATAGACTTATACAAATGTCACGAGAGCGAGGAAAGTTTTCGGAGCGAAAGCCCGGGAGGGGGGAGAATAGAACAAAGTTTATGCGGCGCGAGTTCATTTCTATCCGCGTTTTATCGGCGAACGCTCGAGAAAAACTCAAAATTTGCCCCACCAGCCTCCGAAAAACATTTTTTCCCACTCTTTTTTCGAAAAATATCACTCCCGTCGGACCTCGCGTATTCCACACAGAAATCGTTGTACATACACACCCGTGCATGTTGGAAAGACCATGTGGGAGAAAAATTACACGAAAGCAACCACCGCTGTGGAAAGAAATCGGAGGAGAAGTGGTTTTGCCTCGCGATTCAAGAGTGAGGACACCAGAGTGTGAAAAAGCGGATCATTCCGGCGCGTTGATGGGTAAAGCGCACACGAGACACGCGCGATCTATATCTGGACGAGCGACTCCGACCCGTCGATATGCAAGTATGCATACGAACGTGAAAAAAAAGAAATTCAATCGGAAAACTGAAAATCGCACACTTTTATCGAAGCGTCAGTGAGATTTTGATAATTATATCGGAAAAAGTGGCGTATTGGCGATATCGTTTTTACGCGAAATGAAAAAACGAAAAAATGTTTCAACGAATCACACACGATTACCTTGAAAACTTCTACGAAAATCGTATGTTTTTTTGTGTGTTATCTCGGATGCTGCTGCGTTTTATCGAGCGAATCCTGTTGACCCTCGAGCCGCGTGCAAGAAGTTGACTCTCGCAAACTATCGAGATTTACGGGGAGGAGAGGGAGAAGAGAAAAACGTCCGAGAACCGGAAAGAACCAAAGGCAAAATTGGATTCCGGTGCTCTTGATGCTTTCCACTCCTCTCTTGTGGTGGTCGTACGATCTCGTGGTGGATTCTCGTCGCATAAACGGGAAAACGTGTGTGGGTGCTTTTTTGCGTGGTTTTGTATACTTTTGCGCATTGATGTACTCGCACACGCGGATTCTATCGCGTTCGATAAATCAGAACGGAGCATTGATCTTTCGGATTCTGCGATGGGATCTGGAGAAGATTCTCCGCGATTCCAGTTTCCGGAATCACAGAGATACTCTCGAGAAAAATGATTACTCTCCTTCGATATATTCCGCCGCAAATTCTGTATCGTAATTACTCGTTTTTTTTCTACGTTTCATCGCGATTAATTCCATCAATTTTTCTTCATCTTTCCTCGAGAGGAAAAATGAGGAAAACTCGTTTTTACGATGTGCTGATGGCGCGACTTGGGCTGGGCGCTGGGAAATTCGCTGAGCAATCTCGGTGATGGTTTTTTATCGAATTGAAATCAGCAGATCGATAGGTCGGTTGGTGGGAACAAGCAGCATTGGAATTTAAATCGTATCAGCCGCACGGTAATGCGAAAAGATTATTCTCAAGGGCTTCCTTCGTTTTCACCTTCGGACGTCTCGAGAATATTCGTAGATATCCCGGTGATCACGAATTCCAGCGATTTCTGATCAAAAACTCGATAATATAACGCGGAAGCTTCGAAAAACTAATCTCATCAAGATTGCTGTTTTTTTTCGAAATGTCCGATACCGCGCAGACGGATTTTTCATAAAAGCGTACACAAACGTGTGTGCGACACGGTTAAATTTGGACAAAGGAATCGGGAGTCTTGGTCCTGATCCTGATCCTTTCTGGTACATCCGCTTTGTTGTCCAGGCAATTTGAGCGACCTGATGAAAAAAATCGTCGTCCTCATTGGCATCATCGTTATTTCTCTCGTTTTGAGCATTTGGAGAAAAAAAATATATTCCACCACTTCTTTTCCTACCCCTGCC
The DNA here is from genome assembly GCA_959613375.1 of Heteropelma amictum. Lineage (NCBI taxonomy): Eukaryota > Metazoa > Arthropoda > Insecta > Hymenoptera > Ichneumonidae > Heteropelma > Heteropelma amictum. Next base: position 11,501,699 of record OY390726.1, on the reverse strand, counting down.
CGCCGTCCCTCCTTCGTCAGAGACACATTTTTGATGGTAGCCTAAGGGTTGCATAACCGCATCGTCAATCTGTGCACACAGACATTCACGTGTATGTAAGGAACCCACACGTTGGTCACACTTTCATCTCGACTCGTACAAAGTCTCGAAAAGGGACGAAAGCTCTTTAAGCTCTTCTCGGCGTTTGCCAGCACCGGAAATTTTTCTCCTCCCTGTACGATCTCGCGTTATTTCATGCACATCCGTATATTCCGACGCGACACGATACACGCAAGCAGGGAAAACTTTGGACAGTCTTGAGGAGCCAGTGAGAGAATCAAGAGGAAAATTGCCTCGGGAACGTCTGCGCGGTTTTGAGACTGCCCGGACCGTAAATCAGCTCGAGAAACGAGCACTGTGACATTCGCCACGTTTTTTTTCGTCAAACACACTTTTTCTACCACATTACTCGACTTTTCGCCTTGGGAAACGAAAAAAAAACACGAGAAACTCGAAATTTGTTTTTTCGATTTTTCATACTTTTGGATATACGGATTTCATCATTTTTCGGACGATTAGGAAATACCGGAAAGAAAATTTGAATGTTAAAGAAGGTCGATTATTCAATTATAGGTTTTTTCGGTTGATTTTTTTTCAAATTTCTTTTGTAGTTGCGGAAGAATAAGATCCAATCATGAGATATCTCAGAAGAGAAACTTTTGTTGGCGACGTACGGAATGTACACACGCGCATGCACACACATGTACAGACGCGTACGTACAATTTGTAAGTACACAGAGATACAGGATGGTCCTCTTGGCTCGCCACTTCCGGTAAGTGCACTTCGCCCTCTCCTACGCGTAACCAACACAGATATAACAAGGTACCACGCTCGAGTTTCGTCATTCCGCCTTTCTAATGGCTTCTTCCTCAGCGTACACGAGAATAAAAAAAAGCATATATATACACATGTATAATATATCCGTAAAAACACGAGACATTTTTGTCAACTTACTTTAGCCTTCTTTATTCCGAATATCTTCCATCCGCTTTACGATTATTCGTGATTCAGGCTTCGCATACGATCGTGACGATTTTTAAATTATAATCGAGAAACAAATTTTTTGATCTTTGTTCGAATGATTTGAAAATTTTGAAAATTTGTTTATCTCCTTCGAGAAGGAAGAAAAAAAATGACGACGAAAAGTTGGAGGACCACAAAAATTTGCATGAAACGACCGATGGACTTGTACCGGAAGGAGAAAGCTCACGTCCAAACTGGAGTAAAGAAGACGAGCCGTATCCGCGTCGTTAGAGAGGCTCGCTGCTGCTGCTGTACGCGTCTTGTAATTCCTCGCATTCAAAACTTTGCTACAGTTTCTCAGCACGGCTTGCTCTTCTCCATATACCTTAACCACCAGCGAGGACGAAAGGGCGCAACTCGCATTACTCGGAGCGTTAAATCAAGTGAATTAGGAGCCTCTGTTTCCTACCAGCTGACGTATTTCGTTACGCTGAAACGAGTGTGTTTGTTTGCACGTGAACTTTTGCACACACACTCGAAAACGCACGAGAAACTATAACTTTGGTAATAAATGACACGTGCGATAATGACTTACGACTCGAATGTAATTTTCACGAGGCTCGAATAAAATTTCGATAATCACGATATTTCTCGTCCCACTGGAATCTCAAAAATCCGACGGATTCAAAATGACGAATTAACACCAGAATTATCGCAATATTGAACTATTTCTCTATGACACTTGTACGAAAATAGAAAAAAAATTGTGAAAAATTCAATTTAAAAAACATCGTACATTTACCGAATGATATACACTTACCAAAAAATCGGAATGTTTAATGCGTCATTTTGCAAAATAACGCTAATTTTCCATCGTCCTTTGTAGAAATAAACTATACATTCGTGTAATTGTTTGAGTTTACATCAATTTCGAGGCTATTGTTCTTTGCATGTAAGAACGACGAGAGCACATTGTAGAGACGTCTACCAACAAATTCCCTCAATCTTTTATGGTGCAAGTACAAGAATGTACAAGGATCCTCCCTTGAAACGTTAGTGAGCCACAGAAATTCTACCTAAAATACAGCACAAAGTACATTTCCCCGACAGGTTCGCTTCGATGCCAGGGTGCATTGTCTGCACATCACGAGGTCTCGGAGCATGCAAAACGTGGCAAGTTGAGAAAGCTCCGTGAAGCACTCCGAGGATTCGCCCGAACGTTTCCCCTCGCTGTTTCTCGTCCTTTTAATTATATAATTCCTCCCGTCTTCGTACTCGCGAGCGATGCTTATTTCAGAGGCGCACGGGCAATTTTGCAAAATTAGCCTCATCATCGCTGGCCGTGCCGCAAACTGTCAAAAAAACGCTCAAATACGCTCCAGAAAACATTCGTAATCCCTCAAGGGGGGGTCCACGGGCAATTCGCGACTCCAATTTTCGAGTAATTTTCAAGGGCAATACCGATTCATAAGCAGACTGTGGATATTCCATTTTCTTATTTTCGTTTTTGTCCGCTCAAACTTGAAAAAATACAGACGGAGGGATCCACGAATAATCTGTCAGATATTTTTTTTTCATATCAACGCAAAGTTTCAAGCAACAAAGTTGGAATTTTCGGCAACCACTGTAGGTTCGCGCGAACCCCCTTAAACGGGGATGAATGCGCTTGGGATGAAATTCTCCGGGCGTAGATTCCTGTCGAGTGCATTACGTCGCAAAGGTGGGGTCTGTGCTTTTGTCATAAAGAGACTCGACGAGGCAAAAGATCTTTATACACGCGTCTTGCAGAGCGATGCCTTGAAGAAAAAAAAGGTTTCCTCCTTTCCACGGTCCAAACTTTTTTCCTCCCGCTGTTAAATCTCGGTATATATTCTCAGGCCTCGCTCACGGTGTATGGACCAGTGGGAAAGCCCTTAATGGATCCAATGTTTGCGTCTGAAGAGCGCCGAACTCGCTGTACCCACTATCCATCTCATTCACACGTATACACCTACACACTCGCACAAATCACCACGAGTGTTTGTCCTCCCAACCCTATTTTGTCAGCCTCTCTTTCTTCTCAAGAGATCCATCGAATGTGTCTTCTCGCGGTATTCCCTCAAGAGAAATTCTTCCCTCGTGGCAATACAATTTTAACGCGAGTCTCTGTTAACTTTATCGTTTCTACACGGTCGAATCTATCGTTACAATTGTGTTTGGTCGTCGATTCCAGTCCCCGGATATCTCAAAGTTGAAATTGCTTTCCGGAATTAATCGACCAACCGTACAGTAATTGCAAAGACCCTTTTTTGCGACAATTTTCTCCGACGAATTTTCCATGAAAGTATCGTCAACGTAAAATCAATGGCAATTGCACCAAAATGGCTGGTTATCGTCGAAGGGTGCGGAGTCGGAGGGATCGACGATCGTTTGGAATAATTTCATCCACGTCGCTCCAAGCGTCAGAGGATGTTTTCGCCTAAATGGAACATTGCGTTCGGTATATTAGGTATACCGTATGGAAATTGGAATATCCACGAATGACTCGATGATTGGCGTGTGTAAAGTCATTGCCGAGGAGTGCAAAGTACTTTCCAGCTGACGTCAAGCGGCGTACCGTGAAATTCCAACTAGGAACAAGGGGATGTTTCTGCTGTTTTCACCCTTTCCGGAACAACCTCGACACAGCTTCGGGGGCTACTCTGCGGCATTCTCCGGACATTGGAGCACGTAATTGCATCGTTTTCAGGCAACTGCGCGAAATGGCTAGAGCTCCGACCCCTCGCGAGATCGCGGGCGCACTCTTTTCCGCCTGTTTCTCCATCTACTTCCCTTTTTCACCCTCTGGCGAACTTGAAGTTGAGTTTCCAAGCTCGGGTTGGGCAGCAGAGCTACCCCACCATCTTTATCACGTTTCTGTACGAGTTTATCCAACTGCATGCCTTTTTTTCGCGACTACATACACCCGCGATTGCACCACCGACTTGAAACTTCCCATCTTCTTCAACTTCCGCTTTCTACTTTTCTCCACCACCCTCAGCGCCTCCCCCGATGCTTCATATCTTCCGTCCACGTCTCCGTGATCGATCATACCGGGATACACACATCGATACGCAAAAGGGCGCAACTTTCGCTTCGTCTTGCAGCATCCGATGCTTAGAAACGCGTCTTTATGTTTGACAGATCGATAATAAGATATCGGGAGAGAGAGGCGATAACTCGAGAGCATTTCCGTGATCTGAAAAGCCAGTTTGCAGCCGCTCTGTGCACGGCAAGGTATAAAGTTGCCTCCCGGGGGAGTTTGTCTCGTTTGACGCGAGGCCTTTCATCCTGTTGCACTTGGAATTATTTTTTTTTCCAAATGGATGATTATAAATAGCGATTTCGAGAGAGGAGGAGACGAGTGTACGCGTCTTTCATCCTCGAGTAGAGAAAGATCGGGGAGAACGCGGGAACAAGCTTGTTCCGCGTTGGAAATGTGTGTGGTAACGATTGACGCGCATGTCTGCAATAAGAAAACACACGTGTGTTGAGCACGAAGTGTATATACGAGATCCGAAAGTGGCTTTTTTTTACATAGATGCCAGCGATATTACGTACCAGGCGAGTCTGATAAAAAGAGCACTCAGTCACTCGACCCACATGCGGGCCCGTAAAAGGGATGGGAAAAGAGAGGGAGAACGAGATGTTTCAACAAATTTTCGAGACGATCACTCGTCGAGAGGCAAAAGAGGAGAAAACTGAAGGGTTTTTATACGGGGAATTCCACACCAACTTTGCACCGCTGTTTGACGATTTTTTCATTTTCTCATTCCGCTTCGTTTGGTCCTGCGATTTTTCCAAAACTCGGTATATTTGGCATTACCCGACAATCGTAGCAACATTTTTTTGCACAAAAAATTTACAAGGGAAATTTATACGACCTCGTTCGAACGAAAATTCGAAGGAAAAGCATTTTTATGCATCAAGGTGGGAATCGATGGATCTTTCGGAGAGCCAAGGTCAGTACGTGGGTGTGACCCGGTCTAAAATCGCATTACGAATGGGACGATTAAGTCTGTTTGATATCGAAGGTAAAATAAACGGACACACTTCGATGACCGCACCCTTAACCTCAATGGCCGGAGGCTCCACACCCTTCTGCAGTCGAAAGCGTTTCAATCTTTTTCTGTATCTACAATTTTACTCATACGCGCGCAACTTTTTTATGCATCGAGAGACTGAAACCCCCGACATACCCAGGTGTCGTACCGTATCCTCTTTTTCCTTTGAGTGCACGCTTTATCGAGAGCAAGAGCGAGAGAGAGAGAGAGAGGGAGACGAAGAAAGAAGGAGATTTTTCTTTCCCCTTTGAAGTTTTGCGGAGTCAACGTTTTCCCAGGGACTCTCGCATTTTCTTTGATTACATTTCTCTCCCCGACACTTTTTCATTATTTATACAATTCCGCCGCTTTCCATTCTTGTTTCTTCTCCATCTCCGGAGCCTTCGTCTCTGTCGCGAGAAGAGTCTGGACCACGCGGTAATTATGACGTTTTTTTATGTCTCTCCGCCATACCGTCGCTGCTGCTGCTGCTGCTGCTGCTGCGTACCGAGAGGAAAGACGAGAAAGAAATGCGAATGGAAATATAGCGCGTTAAACGCTTCGTTTGATGCTCGAATATTTGCACTGTCGAGTGAAAAGAAAAAAAAGAATAGGAATCTCGATAAGCCGACCGCGGATCGCGGGACTACAAATGGCTTAACCATGTTTTTGCTCCTGTATATGCCTGATGCTGCATCTGCAACTGTCCGCGATGGTAACCCCATATTTACACGCAGTATTATTCCATAACGCGCGCTATCGTTCTAAAAGCTCTGAAACGATGTTTTCCTATCCATAGGAATGTTGCAAAAGCTCCCTCCGCATTTTGCATCTTTCGCTTCGTCGGTTTTTTCAAATATACATTGACGAAATTACGAACGACGACGGAGATGATAATACATTTGTTTTATTCTTCATCTCGCATCGGCAGACACTTTTTCAACGAGAATCGACGACTCTCGTATAATTGATGACGAAAAAAACGGTTTATTTAGAAATTTGCTGAATTTTTGCCTCTTAAATTGCCGGTAATTCCGCCAAACGCTTCGTTTGATGCTCGAATATTTGCACTGTCGAGTGAAAAGAAAAAAAAGAATAGGAATCTCGATAAGCCGACCGCGGATCGCGGGACTACAAATGGCTTAACCATGTTTTTGCTCCTGTATGCCTGATGCTGCATCTGCAACTGTCCGCGATGGTAACCCCATATTTACACGCAGTATTATTCCATAACGCGCGCTATCGTTCTAAAAGCTCTGAAACGATGTTTTCCTATCCATAGGAATGTTGCAAAAGCTCCCTCCGCATTTTGCATCTTTCGCTTCGTCGGTTTTTTCAAATATACATTGACGAAATTACGAACGACGACGGAGATGATAATACATTTGTTTTATTCTTCATCTCGCATCGGCAGACACTTTTTCAACGAGAATCGACGACTCTCGTATAATTGATGACGAAAAAAACGGTTTATTTAGAAATTTGCTGAATTTTTGCCTCTTAAATTGCCGGTAATTCCGCCATACGCTTCGTTTGATGCTCGAATATTTGCACTGTCGAGTGAAAAGAAAAAAAAGAATAGGAATCTCGATAAGCCGACCGCGGATCGCGGGACTACAAATGGCTTAACCATGTTTTTGCTCCTGTATATGCCTGATGCTGCATCTGCAACTGTCCGCGATGATAACCCCATATTTACACGCAGCATTATTCCATAACGCGCGCTATCGTTCTAAAAGCCCTGAAACGATGTTTTCCTATCCACAGGAATGTTGCAAAAGCTCCCTCCGCATTTTGCATCTTTCGCTTCGTCGGTTTTTTCAAATATACATTTACGAAATTACGAACGACGACGGGGAAGATAATACATTTGTTTTATGCTTCATCTCGCATCGGCAGACACTTTTTCAACGAGAATCGACGACTCTCGCATAATTGATGACGAAAAAAACGGTTTATTTAGAAATTTGCTGAATTTTTGCCTCTTAAATTGCCGGTAATTCCGCCATACGGTTTTTGATATCGCCGATGAAACGAAAAATCGATCGTAAAAATATCCTCGAGTGTGTGTGTGTGTGTGTGGAGATATAAAACGCTCGCTTGACGGATATTTTTCTTTTGCGAGGATTATAACCGCGAGAAGGATGCGAATAAGCTCAACGCCGATGTGGAATAAAACAGCGAGCGGCGAGGATTTTAGAAAAATCGGATTTCTCGTCCTCGACGAACTCGCGTGTAGCACGAAATTTATACAAAACTATTCGCGTGGCTGGGAGACGAGATGCGCCAAACGCCCGGCGGATATCTCGGCTCGCTTATAACTCTCCCGTGGCCGGTATACACTCTCTTTAAACCGGCTTATCATCGGTACACGTAATCCCAGAGTAACGCCGCGCAAAGTACACGAGAAGACATTAGACTCTCTGCGCGTTTGCACCCAAATATCCCCTTCTCCCTGCCCCTCTCCATGGGAAATTCATCAGGGCGAATAAACGACTGTAAAAGTCGTTCTTCGTGCATTTTCATGGATGAAGCTGTAAATTTTGTTTTTATAACGACGGGAAAACTCCAAGGTAGGAGACGTAACGTTTGAATGGACGTGACGAGAAAAAAAAAAGAAATTTTTTATCCAAAGAATTGTTGAATATTCTCAGCAATTTTCGGTGAATGTTGCTGCGGTTATTGTTATTATTATTATTATTTCTGCGGTATTTTATGATCGCGAATGACGAGGAAAAAGGCGGCTGATGATAACGTGGCTTGATTTTGTTCAATTTTGTTTTTATATCGACGGGAAAACTCCAAGGTAGGAGACGTAACGTTTGAATGGACGTGACGAGAAAAAAAAAAGAAATTTTTTATCCAAAGAATTGTTGAATATTCTCAGCAATTTTCGGTGAATTTTGCTGCTGTTATTGTTATTTTTATTATTATTTCTGCGGTATTTTATGATCGCGAATGACGAGGAAAAAGGCGGCTGATGAAAACGTGGCTTGATTTTGTTAAATTTTGTTTTTATATCGACGGGAAAACTCCAAGGTAGGAGACGTAACGTTTGAATGGACGTGACGAGAAAAAAAAAAGAAATTTTTTATCCAAAGAATTGTTGAATATTCTCAGCAATTTTCGGTGAATTTTGCTGCTGTTATTGTTATTATTATTATTATTTCTGCGGTATTTTATGATCGTGAATGACGAGGAAAAAGGTGGCTGATGAAAACGTGGCTTGATTTTGTTAAATTTTGTTTTTATATCGACGGGAAAACTCCAAAGTAGGATGTAACGTTTGAATGAACATGACGAGAAAAAAAAAGAAATTTTTTATCCAAAGAATTGTTGAATATTCTCAGCAATTTTCGGTGAATTTTGCTGCTGTTATTGTTATTATTATTATTATTTCTGCGGTATTTTGTGATCGCGAATGACGAGGAAAAAGGCGGCTGATGAAAATGTGCATTGATTTTGTCAAGAGGAACCAGTTCGGAGCGTGAAACTGTCGGATTTCCGCGGGCGATCGAGAGGCTCGTCGATAATTTTTTATGCCCTCTTAACCGTCGATGCTCCACTCGGTTTATTTCTTTGTTTTTTTCTTTCCATTGACGCCCGCGCTATCTATGTTAATTCATGGTAACGAGCGAGCATTTCTGGTTTCATTAAGCCGCGTGTCTGTATACATATGAGGACGTCCGGTCTATCGAGAGTTCGAACGCATATGCATATACACATCATCGCGCAAGACACCAATCGCATTCCGGCAATTCTCATTTTCTACTTCCATCCACTTTGCCAATAGCTGGAGTATTTATTTATAGCAGCAACGCTCGAATCTCGAGACTCGCATATAGATCGTGCGATTGATGTCTCAAGGATCCTCCTCGATTTATCGTACATGCATATGCGATTCTGGAACAAGGTACGATAATATAATATCGCGTAAAGTCATCTTAAGTCATAAAGTCAATTTTCAGTAAAAAAATTGTCAGCTGTTCCGGAGGTTTAATTCCTCAACTTCCAAACGACAATTTTTTTTCCGATTTTTACGAAATTAATTACGCGAAATTCACGTCCCATTTCGATTTTTAGCTCGTCGAGCCTCGATTCCCACTGCGTTTTATTTTTGCTACGGGCGATGGTATCCGCTATGTGTTATTTTTGAAATTTTCCATGCTGGGAATATAATTGATCTTGAATAAATTTGTGGGAAAAAAATGGTTCGTCGTATCGACCGTGATTGAGGATTAATTCACGAAGGCAGAGATATCACACAGCGATTTGTAAGTACACGAAGCTCCGAGAGGCGACTTTGCTCGTCGCGATGGCCTTTAACATGCACACGATGTCACGAGACCTCGACGAGCAAATTGACGGCCAGTGTCGGGCTCCGTATTCACACGTACATTTTTTTTATAGTGGGTGATGCTTCCCCCACGCTTATATACATCTGTATACATAGAAAAATATACATAATACACAAATTTATATTTATTTTCACATTTTTTTCGTTTTATCCACGCAAAATATATGTTGAGCTCCGGAGCTCTGCATATCAAATTGCAAGCTGCGGGCGTGATCTCATCACTGCGAGTTCCATCCAGCACGCACCATATCGTGGGCACGAAAATTGGACGTTACGCTATGTTTCTCAACCCGTTATTTACGACGTTATAAGAGGAGAGAGAGAGAGAGAGAGAAAAAAAGAAGCAATCTCCGAATATTTAGCCCCCTCGTTTCGTCGCTCGATGCCACTTTTTTGTCGTTGAATATCTGCTGAATCGTCATTTCTCAAATTATCGACAATTTTTTTTTCGCGATTATGGGGATTAAATTTCCTTCGCGAAATTCGATCTTTTTTAATAAATTACAGTGGACAAGGTTGCCGGTGATTATCGAGAGACAAATTTTAATCCTTGATCCTTAAATGTTCCACGAGATCGTCGTTGAACACACCGTCATCCTTGAATTCCGATTTTGCGAGCTGCGAATCGGAGCACGTGCTAATTTTAACCGAGATGCGTTCGAGGCGAACGAGTAAGTGCGCGAAAAATATAGTGTACTCTGTCGCACGACGAAAGTGTACCAAACGGTAAAAGACGATGAGAGGAAAGTTCAGATTTCTCCGATCGAAAACGGACAATGTCCGACAAAATTATCGATTTATCTCTTCGATAAATTCGATGAATTCCTTCAGCGCAAAAATTTTTCTAAAGCAGAAACAACGACGTTAAAACGTTATAATCAATATTACACATTCGTCTTGCACGCCCAGCTGAAAAAGTGACTCAGGCAATCGTCATTCCTTTTGTCGTTGTCGCGGTAAATAGAGACTCGTCATTACCGCAAAGAGACGTCAGATGCAATCCTCGAGAATCATCATTGATAGAATTTTAAAATAAAAAAAATTTAAAAAACTGCTCCGGAACGGTATACCGATGACGATAAAAAGTCAAAATAGTCGTATAACGGGGGAACAATGTGCTGCACGATGAGTTTCCGATTTGGGACGGATTTTTAGATGGAAATCAAGGCTAAAGTTGCGATGCATTGAATCCGAGCGTTGCTCGTTGTTGAATAAGACGCGAGGAGGGGTTTTTCATTTTTTTTTTCTTTTATTGATTCGCAGCTCACGTCGAAACGACGTGGCGCCATCGAACTCCGGGGCTTCTATGACGATCGATCGATCGATGAAATTTTTAAGCCCCCCACGCTGCAATTTATCGAGTTTACGCGCGGATACTCCAAACTATGTTTATTAAATCAACCGCATCGAGCCTGGTTTCGTTACCTAAATAATTAAATGCTTCGGCGAATCTAATTGGGATTGTATAAAAGTGTCACTCTGTGGTCGGACGAATTCACGCGTTAAATTAATCGCGATAAGCCTTTATCTTCGAAATTGATCAATAGACGCATCTGTTATGTCAATCTTCAATTATATACATATATGTATATATAACATCTTACACGTAGAATGGCGTAAGAAAATTATCGCGCGATAGAAAATTTATCTCGGATAAAAATGAAAAAATTCTGCGACAATAAATTTCGCACCGTTGGTTTCCGGCGACTTTGAGCGATAAAGTATATTTTTTACCCGTACAAAAGGCGAAATGAGACTCGACGAAGAGTGAGAAAATTTTCGAATGAAATAATCGGGAGAATTTCAACCAAGCCAACTTTCAACATTGGAAAATGTCGCGATCGACGACAAGCATGAATACTAAATTCGCAGTTTGTTTTTTCAATTTCCAAAATAGGAAAAGACGATAATACGAAAATATACGAAACGATGTAAATAGTTGGACCGCGGGTAATTAAAAAAATTCATTTTTCAGAAGAACAAGAATATCCGAGCAAAGATCATTCTGAAAGTTTGGAACGTTTGCACACGTTTTGGAATACTATCCAAAAAAAAAAAAAAAGAATTATTATGAAATAACGCGTTATTTACCTCGTTTGAGATTCCCAGTTCTTTTCCTCGTTGATCTTTGGATTTTGGAGTTGGTCCTTTGTCCACTCGAAATATTAATCGCGTATTAAACAAACGGCAATCATATTCAACAATAAAACCGCGTTGAACGCAACGATGCGCGCATTGTCCCGCGTGTACTTGTAAAAAAATAAAATAATAATAAGAATATTAAAAAATACGAGAACCAAGGGTCAGTCGGGCGCGTAATTCGATTTCTCTCGGCGTAGAAATCAAATAAAATGAACTCACGAACGATCGTAAGGTTTGAGGAAACCACGAAAAGTCCGGTCCGACCGGAAATAACGAACGAGCGAGGGGGGAATCGTGTACCGAACGATTTTATATCGCGCGCCTGTGTGTGCGTGTGTGTGTTTTTTTAAAACGATCTAGCCACAAAATGAATGAGACGCAAAGTACGAGCACCATTCGATGTGTCCGGAGTGCGTCGCGTGTGCGCATCGACTGCTAACTAACTTGAACCATGGAGCTTCATCCACGCTTGGGCCATCCAGTCCATCCAGAGTCTCTCTCTCTCTCTCTTTCTTCGTCTCCCTCTCTCTCTCTCTCTCTCCCTCTCTCATTCTCATTCTCCGGCTTCCTCTCACTCGCACTCACGATGATTTCCCTCCGTATCAAGCCCATCTCTATTGCACCCACGCCAAGAATTCCCAAAGCGGCGGAACGACGACGAGAGCGCCTCGCCCCCACGTGCTCTTGCGCTCCACCTCGCTCCGTCTTTGCATTTCTTATTTTTCCTATCGTTTTATCGCTTTTTATTCCTCCTTTTCTTCTCGTCTCCCTCCCGGCATCGCGCAGAGCTGCCTTTTTCTCCCGGCTGTCGTTGACGTCGTCTTGACGAGATAAAGAGGGAAACCCTCCGTTTTTCCTCCTCCGTCTCTCTTTCGATTGTTTTGTACTCTTCGCGATGAATTCGCGCGAAATTCTCGTGGGACTAATGAAAATTAAACGCTTTCGTAGCTTTGATATTGCTGCTATACCCCCCCCCCCCCCCCCGCAGACTCGTAGACATGCGGAGGGGGGAAAAAAAAACGATAAAATAAATGGCTTTTTCGTCGTCGCGATCACGAGTTTCCGAATTTTTTCCTCCTTCATTTTGCCGTACGAACTTTTGTCTAAATTACTTCCTGTGCTCGAATAAACGTTATTTACACCGACTCTTTGATATTCCGTCGAATAATCGTCAATTATTCTCGAAGAATTTCAAAGAAAATCAACGAAACTTCGAGCCGTCGAGAGTCAACTTTCCGTCGTAGAAAAATACTCCGATTCGCGAATCAAACAATTGTGATTAAAGAAAAACAGAAAGAAGAATGCCAAAAAAAAGAAAATCACAGAGCTTTCTTCTTCTTCGTTCCGATTGATGCTGCGTTTCGCGCGGTTCGAGAATCCCTCGGCGATTTCGCGCGAGCCTCTATTTGCAAGTTTTTGTTTTAATTCCATTTTGTATTCTCACTTTGCGGCGCGTTCGTAAAAACTTTTTCCTCCCTCCTCCTCCTCCACCGTCTCTCGGTTTCATATTGTTTGGCCTGACGAAAAGGAAGGAAAAAAAAAAAAAACGAAGAAAAAAGAAAGTTTCCTATTTCTGGTATCTCTTTCAACGTCTACTGACGGAAAAATATACGACGGTGTGTGTGTGTGTGTGCGACACACTCGCCGGGAGAATTTTTTACGCTGCAAAAATCGTCTTATAAACTTCTCGAGTTTCAAAGTGCGACAACGCGAGACGGGAACGCATAAAGTCGAAGGGGAAACCGAGAAAGTAGACTTTTGTATTTTCTTACTCCCTTCGAGATTCTCTCTCATTTCTTCCTCCCATACGTATACTTTTTCTATTAAAGTATCGCTCTTTTCACCGCGTCTTATTCTTCGATATTTTCCCTTTTCTCGTCTACCTGCGATATTTCATCGAGTTTTTCCTCCGTTTCACTTTTCCCCTCCAACCGTTGGAAGGAGACGCGGACGTTTTCTCCGGAAAATCCTACGAGATTTTCCTCGACGAAATTTCATCGTGTTCTCCTAATTTATCTCACTTTACACACCCCTTAAAGCTCGATAAAAAATTCATCACGAAAATCGTTGCCACGCGATAGTTTCCCTCCGAGTACTTTGCATATTTCTCGAGCATCAACGAGTCTTCAGTCCTCAAAGAAGCGTATATAGCTTTGGAATTTTGTTAAATTTATATTTAAAAAAAACGAAAAGTTTTCGCACCCTGAGATTAATGATAATAATTATCAATTTTCTTCAAGCACGTTGGTACGGAAAATAATGTTAAATAAACAAGTCATTGTGGCCCAGAACCACTTTTTATAATCGTCACGTTTATGTATTTTTCTTTGTTTTTTTTTTTTCAACATCAGTGTAAACGCACTTGCGCGTTGATTTGAACGCCGAATTTTCGCATGCCCGTTAATCTTTCGCACTCGGAATTCCTCGTCCTCTCCTTCCTCGGGATAATTCCGCTTTCGAAATTTATGCAAATTAAATTGAAGCTCACGAGCGAATCCGCGAATCATTATTTATGGAAAATACATTTTGCCCGGCGCGATACGCGGGCATTAATGCGTTTATGTCGCGCGAGCTTTGGAGGCGTTTAAACGTGCTTTATGATGCAGAATCCAGTCCCGAATGGTCACGTTTCTGCTCGGGGTGCGCGAGAGTGGAAATTAACGATGCACCGAGAATCCTTTGGACGTAAAACGTACAATCTTGTACGTACATACAGGACACTGGTTGTACACGCGAGTGTACAACCGGACGATTACCAATTTTGGTAAACTGTGCCAAATTTTTCGAACCCTCGCGCGCGAACGTGTATAATATATTTCGTTAATAATGAGAATCGTAAAACGTGCCGATCTCGAGGGTTGCATCATCCAATCAAAATGAAAAGAAAAACTTTCACTTTGCCTCGAGATTTTTTCGTCAAGCTCTGACGATACATTTTTTCACACTTTTGGGATGTGGGAATTCAACGATTGCACGAATATCACGAATTATCGACGACGAGATGATGTTCGATTTATCGAAATCATGTTTTCGCGTTAGTAACGTTTATAGAGGCAAAAAATGGGAGAATTTTGAGGGAAAAAGGATGAAAATGTCATGACAAACGTGAGGCACGAATTAAATTGTATTACGATGCAGAATTTGGACCTTGTGGTACGAACTGTACTTGAATAACGATTTCAAACGTGAATGAGATGAGAATAGAAGGATTACAGAGTGGCAGTGTGGGGCTTTTGGCTCGTTCGCATTAACGAGAGCGAGGGAAAACGGTCGAGGGATGAGAGAGAGAGAGAGAGAGAGAGAGAGGGGGAGAGGGACGAAGATTGCACATCGCTAAATGCACTCAAAGTTTCGTTTTCCGGTGTAATAGGGTAGCCTCAGCGCTCGAGAGTCGAGATTGAGAGCGCGTTCAAACGACGAGAAAATTAAGCGCTAGTTTCAAGTTTGTTTAGAGAGGATTTATAATTTGTTGGTAAAATCTGGCTCGCTCGTAATATTCAGCCGACGGACACCCATCCGCCGGTAGTTATTTTCGCAATTAATCGCGTCTCTCATTGCGTTCTGCCCTCGATACGAAGAGATGCTCGTTTATCTCGTTACACATTTTTCATTTATCGTGCATTTTCACCCTTATTTCACTTATTCGAGATAAATTGATTGAAAAAATATCGACTTACGAATTAATCTGTATATTTTCGAATTTCGAGGATGGGACTCTGATTTTACGAAATTTTACGATGCCCGAGAGCCTTCCGGTCATCAATGCAAATGCCTCTTTGTCGACGTTTCGTAACAAAGTGACAGGAAACGAGGAAAAAAAAAAAAAATCACGATTCGGCTTTACTTATTTATCGTCTTTCCTTCCGGACACGGTTTAATACCATTTCGCTTTAATTACTGGCATTCATCAGAGACTCCTCTACGACGGGAAAGTTGCCATTCGTTCCTGTTCCTTTTCCCCCCTTTTCCCCCTTTATTCCCGCTCTCTGATTCCAATGAGACTGAGACCGATAAAATTACTCGTTTTATTCGATTCCGCCTGAATGCTCTTCGACGGGCGTTCCGTGTCGCGAATTTCATTAACACGAAATCATATTACAGGTCCGGTGTGTCAAGACGGGAATAAATTTAATAGATAATTAGCGTAATAATGCGATTAATTAGAAATTCCTTTTGTTCCGCTGTACGCACACGCCCGGTGGATAAATTATCCGGCAAAAATGGAGACTCCCGCGAGTGTCTCGCTTCGTAATTCCATTTCACTCTTGTTTGCCTTCCATTTATCAATTTTCTTATCCTCCTTTAATATTCACCTATTCTTTCCACCTTCAGCGATAATCGAATGATTTACGCGAGTAATTTCTACCTTCCATTTTCTTCTCATTTTTTTCCTATCTTCATCTCCTCCTTTATTCTATCTCGATCTATAGGCCTTATCTCTACCCACTATCTTTCCTCTTGATTGCAAAAAAGTTACGAACCAACTTTAAAAACCGTAACGCTCCCTGGAGACACTAATTTCCTCGGTCGTTCTTTTTTTTTGTTTTTATTTCAACCTCCCGAATAATCGACATTTTTTCCTCAATCGAAAAATGTGCCTTCTTCTCGCTTTTTCCTCGTTTCCTCGCGGGCAACAGGATATTCCGTTGATTCACGTTACGAAAATGATAAAAATGCAGGAAAGAAAAATACGCGACTAAAGTTTCCGGGGTTTTTTGACCCGAAGGAGGTCGTTCGAATGTATATTCTTCTGGCTTCCGGTGCAGCGTGAGCTTAAATCGGTAAATTCCACGAGAATGATGGCTTCCGTTATAAACGGTCCGAGCAACCATGGTTGAACAAGCGGATTGTCCACAGCAGGAGCAAGGGAAACTCAAAGTACAAGCTCTTAACGTTATCGCTCGAATAAATCGAAGCACGATTCTTGATTAATCGTCTTGTGAAACACACGTACACACAACTATTTTCCTAAACTCGATATATACATGTAAACAGGTGTGTATACGAACTGAAACTCTGCGTATATATTTTAGCGAGGAAAAGCTTAAAAGCTCTCTGGTAAGCGAGAAAGGAAGGTAAAGAAAGAGAGACAGAGAGAAAGAGGAAGTTTAAACCGCAGTCCAATGTTCCGGAAGTTCCGCTCCAGTAAAGTTTATCTAGCCATCGATTTTCTTCGTGATACCCACACACACACATACATGTCTAGTTCGTACGTACAAGTTGGTCTAGAATTTTGATAAGATGGAATGGAATATATCGAGTCGAAATGAAGACTCTTTAAAAAATGTTGAGTAATTGAGAATCGCACTTTTCGCATGATTAAATATAAAATACAAAGTACATTGCAACGTTGAATATTAATTCATCGTTTTTTCAAAAATACTTTCAGGTTGAATAAGCTTGAATAAATCGTTTAATTACACCATTAAATATCGACATTCTGTGAAAGAAACGTGCGTTTTTTCAAGCGGAAGTAAATACCTTGGATATTCCGATTTTGAGGTGGAAAAAAAAAGGAGGAAGCTGCGCGTGTCTCCCTTGAACTTTGAGGCGCGTGTGAAGAGGAGAGCATGAAAAGGTTGATCGGTTTCGAGTGATGCCGGGCAGAGACAAAAACCGCGAGTGGGAAACATACACGCTGAGCTCTTTCCTCATCTCCTCGACACGAGTGGATGCTGGAGGACGCCAAGACGAAGGAGACAACAAGGGAGGGGTGAGAAAAGAGCGAGAGAACGACTCAGGTGTGGTAAGACTGAAAACCAGCGGAGCAGCGAGGGTGCCGAGTGTTTCTTCTCGAGCCTCCTGTCGTCGAGAGTTTAACGTTGCGGGTGAGCAGTCATTTGGCGAAAGCTCGCGCGAGAAGCGCAGAGATTACGGCTCGAGCTTCTCAACTTTTGTGTCGTGCTCGACATCAGGAACATGAAAAAAAAAAAAAAACGAAAAAAAACCTCGAGCGGGACATTCATTTTATCGCATTACTCGATCAATGCCCGAGAAAAACGTAAGGAAAAATGATGCTGTATCATTTATCCCGCAGCGCGATGAAATTGATGCAAAATGGAAATTTCACGTAACCTTGACTTTCGTGGTTTCTAGAAAATTGCAAAGTAACTTTTTATCACCTCGCGCATAATTGCAAAGGTATATGTGTCAGGCTGGTGCAAAAAGGGATCCTCACGGAAAAGCCTCCCGAGCCAAGATCAATCAGCTAGTTTAGAGAAAAATGATTACCAATTCTCGTACGTACAAATACACACGTATATGCTCCGAAATACAGATGAAAAAACTGCATATTCCCTCATCCGTTTATGCACCTGTACCATAAACACAAAAGCCACTATTCTCGACGAGTTTTTCGTCCTGGAGCGCCGCCCCGTCGCTCGTATACATATTTCATATACATTGTGTGTGTGCAAGTATACAGGAAGTTTCAAAATGTGGTGCCGGTATTTTTTTAATTCAAGTTTAAGATAAAATCTCCAGTCGAATCTACCGTATCTATCACCAATTTATTCTGAAGTACCCTGTAGGTATGTGAGCCATCCGCATGAGCGTGTTATCAACTATACGAATGGACGACGTATCTTCTTTCGTACATCTGACGAAAAAATTATGGCTCTGGAGATATGCCCCGGAGGGGATCTCCTCGATTTCATTCTCTCTTTCCCCGCAGCTCTCACTTTCTACATACACAGCACGCGTGAATGTAAGTTCCACAAGTATCTCGATCGTTTCCAATTCCAATCGAGACTTTCCTCGTTCGGATTTATGGACCATTTCACGTCGTTACAATTTTTCTTATCCTCTCTCGTCGTCGAGTGCGACGTTTATTTTATTTCGATCGGGACAATCGCGTGTATCATTTACTACACTGGGGTAAAGTTATTTTTTCTCCATTTTCTGATGAAGCTTGATAATTCATCATTTCGAAAAATGGCGAAAAAATTCATGTTATCGCATTTTCGGATCGAAATATTGGGTTTTCGATGAAATACCGATGTGTTTCGTAATCAGCGGGGAAAAAGACATCGTTATAGACTCTTATAAATCATTTTTGAGATCCAACATTTTTTGTCATTTTTTTACCGGATTGAACTGATTCACTAAAAGCATTGCCATTTTTTTCCTCTGTGAGGTAGATACTCAAACTTGTGCTTATTCTCTTTGCGATCGTTGAGGCTTCAAAATGCCGTTTGGTTCATGCGGATATCTTGATTTTTCGATTTTTGGCAGATTTTTAAAGCGGGACCATCGATTTTCGCCAATTTTCCCATACATACCCCTTTGCGGTTTTTTCGCCGATTTTCAACCTCGATTTTGAGGATGAAGCAATTTAGCTATCAACATTAAACTTTCACCATTTTCTAAGTCTACTCGAGGGCTATCCAAAACACCCCCAAAAAGTCTATACAGCTCAATTAGGTCGGGAGTTACGACCATTTGAAATTCCGACTTTTCCATGATTCTGGCAAAGTAGCCAAAAACGACGAAATTTTTTTTTTTCGAATTTCCGCTGGTTCAATAGCCTGTCTTATCGCAAATTTTCCGCCGATTACAAAGCTCATCGAGTTTTTCCCGAAAACTCAAAATTTCGATTGAAAAACGCAAAAAAAAGAAAAAAGTAAAAGAAAAAGAGACCGTCGGGAAAATGAAATCACTTATTACCAGAAAATGAAATTATTTCTTTCTCATCATTGTACGACAAAAGTCCCCGTAAATTGATCGAGAGTCTCGAGAGAAAAATTTCGCCACAACGATACATATAATGAACCTTCGATCGCGAATTGTTGGATGAACAATGGGTACCTATAAATATATATATAAACGAGAAAATACATTGGAGGAGAACGAGCAAAGAGAAAGAGAAACCACAGGGGGTTTCACCTTCATCAGTATAGTGGCAAGTTGGAAACGGAGACGAATTGTTCTCCAATCACGTTTATATACATCGCGGTGGCCTCGGGGCTCGTCGGCTACCATTTTCTCTCTTTCGTTTCCTGTTTTATCAGTCGAGATTCGCGTCGGTTTTCCACCCTTCCCATCCCGCGACAAACGTCGCTCCCATTGGCCGGTACGCGGATTTCCAAGGGCCAAATGTCCAGCGGAACATTACAAAGCCTCATGCCCAGTGAGAATTAGAGGAAGTGCGGAATAACCCTCGGGGCGGGGTTGAATAACGCACCCTCAATTTGGATCCAGGGACAACGTTTGTTTTCCGTTTCACGTTCTGCACAAAGACGTGGTCCATTTCATCCCTCGTGTCCGGACGTCGAAATGACCGAGGAAATCGTAATTAGTGCACCATCTTCCGTGCGTACGATAGCTCGTCTCAAAAGCGCTGAATGATAGCCTCAAACTCCAGCGGTACGAAGACCACAGAGTTGAGATTATCCCAGTGGCGCCGCCTGACGGCGTTGTCGTTTTTTTTTACGGGAGATCTTTGGGGAAAGCCCTCGTCGTAGGTTGGCTCGCTCTTCTCTTCTCCTTCTCGATCTATTTCCCATCTGAGCTATCCGGAAACCATCGGTTTTTCGCACAGTGGAATGGCCTCGGTGAAATTCGAAAAACAGCCCGCAAATGATGGGAATTGCTCCAAGAGAATGGCGGAAATAAGGGAGCATGGACCAAAGGAGCGAATTATCGGAAGATCAAATGTAGATCCCGTTATCCGCTTCCTGCTCTCGAGGCTGATGACCTTTTTCGAATGCTTCGGACGCCACGATTAATAACCACTACTGGACCAACCGATGCCTTTTATTATCGACGAAACCGTAATCATCGGTCTATTTTTCCAGCAACGAAACGACTCGAGTCGCATCATTCCTCACAAGATAAACACTTTATTAACAAAGCCAATGAACGATTTCCCAAGACTCGACCCCGTCTTTCATCTCTGTGTGGAATGATCAGGGTCCATCGCTGGAGTAATTTGCCGAAACCTAATGAACGAACGCAAAAGGCCGGAAGGGAAGGATATGTAGGCTACACGCGGAAGCAAAGAGACGCGGGAGAGCCCTCTTGTACATGATTCTCGGCAAAAAGTTGTCGCTCGACTGGGCCAAAACTCGAGAGTATCATCAGTCACGAAGATGCGCGCCATTGAGCCCAGGCCAGAGAGCACCGAGTCTCTTCAACGTTTTAATGAATATTCATGAGTTATGAAGCGCCAGGAGAAACGAAAACGGGAGGAAATCGAGACTCGAGGATTTTGCTTCGCGACTCTTCCGTCGAGAGTTTCGTCTTTGCTTCTCTTTTTTCCTCCGGAAGCTCGGATCCCATACGACGAGAATAAGAGAGCTTTTCGATCTTCGCGACAACTTGGCGTGTGCAAAGTCGGAACCGATGAAAAAGAGAAAAAAAAAACATCAAATTCTCGTCGCGTAATGTCCACACACTTCGAGAGCAACGTATTTTTCATGGAAAACGACGATTGCGAGGCTTTTTGTACTCGTTTTTTTCAAAGTCGAAAAAAAAAGAAAAAAACACCATCTCTCGGAGCCACGATTGCGTCGCTCGGCGAAAATCGTTCGCGAGTTTCGCGAGACTCTGAGGAGATTTACGCGATCAGCGACTTTTTCAATAGGCTTCCATCCGTACGCGAAAGCCATTTGTACTTATTGAGCATCGACGTGAAAAAAAAAAAAAAAGTAGGATGAACAGAGTTCGCAAAAAGTTGGGGGAAAACAAAAGTTGGCTCGAGACGACTTTTGCTTAAAGATGCTGCGCAGAGTCTGCTCTCTTTTCCAACGAGCGTGTGTCTACGAGATGTCGTCGTTCCTCGTGCCTTCAAAATTCAACTCCCTCCGCACCTGTACACCACGATCGCAAATTCACTTTGGCGGAAGTTCGCGCATGAACGAGAATCGACGGTTCGAGTTTCCGCGTGTATAGTCAGACTATGAACGAAGAATGAGGAATAAGGGCGGCTTGTTTAAGGGAACAAAAAAATCGCGTTATAAACGAGAGAGGGGAGGGATGGAGGGCGGAGGGGTTGAAAAAAGAGAGGGACGGAGAAAGAGCGAGAAAAAAAGATTGGAACCGACCAGAGGGGGGTTGGAGAAAACGCCTAGAAATAATACGAAGGGCAAAACAAAAATCAAAGTACAAATCCGAGAGGCTGCAGTTTGATTTTTTTTTTTTTTTTTCATTTACTTTCTCTTCTCCCCGTGGACGTTGAAATTTCTCGCGTTTCTCCGAATGCACCTCAAAGTTTCCGAGTGGCGTATCAGGGCGGGTAAAAACGAAGGAAGGAGGGTGGGAAAAAAAACGAGAAAAAAAAAAAGCGATAAAGGAAAAAAAGGTCGGGGCGAAGAGAGAAAATTTACGGGAGAAAATTTACCTCCCGGTATTTTCTCAAATGGCCGGGAGCTGAAATGGTACGGGAGATAGGCAGCTTCGAGAACCGGTTATCGACCTATGCGCCGAGCTTTTCGGTGCACATGAATGCACTTATCGGGAAAACGCAGTAGAATCTGCTGGGAGGCCTTGGGTAGAAAAACTTTTGGCTTTTTTCTCTTTTACCTGGGAGGAAAATTTATACCACACCGCGTACCACGGGGATACGAGCACGTACTCCGATGACGTTGTACAGGATAGTATATTATCCAGGAGCGGTGATAAAACCTGCGATATATACAGCATCCTCGTCATATAACTGTCAGGACACTGATCCTTCGGCAATTCAGCATCTTTCACGCCCATAAAACGCTCCACTATTTTACGTAAACTATTGTCGCACAGGCAGCGGACCTTTTAACGGCGCCCCAATTTATCACGTAACGAAATCGACAATAACTTTTTCTTCTCTTCGAATAAATCTAACGAAACAGTTTTCCGTCGTAATTTTCACGAAAGTTTCCTTTTTTTTAATTGGACCTAAAGAGATCTTTGCGATTTCTACGATCTTTGGCACTTTGTGGAAAAATGTCGGGGAATTTCGAAGAAATAATCGAAAAATAAGGGTCGAAAGTGAGGTTGGAAGTTTCCATTGCACAAATGCGAAGATATAGAAACAATTTCTTCTTTTATATCCTTGTAATATTCGTCGAAAATTCATCGATAATCAATGCTTGATGCTGAAATACGTAAATGAAGTGTGTGGGGAAACCTGGAATTAATTCGAACGTCATAATGACGAGGGATGCACACGCGGGCCGCGCAAAATGCAAATGTGTGCAGAAATACGATAATTGCATTTGCCTCAAACACCCGTTCGTCCCTCTCTTTTCCTGCTCCTCTGTTAGTCCGTGCAGCGTTTACCTTGTTATTACAAACAAGTGCACAGGTCGTAAATGCGACACGTGTGTTGGTTCACTGCGGTGACGAGTTGGATACATAAATTATTTGTACGCCGACGGAAAGGCACGTACATTTCGTGTTTGCGTATACGGGAATACGGTGTAATTATTGCTGACCGGAAATTAAGCAACAATTTGACATTGTCGACGCGGGTACAAAGGTTTTCAAAAAAAAAGAGCAGAAAAAAGCGGGCTCTGTTCTCCAATGTGAATTATGGCGGTGTAATAACGAGAGAGTCGTAGTGCAGTGACCGAGGGAGAGAAGAGAGACAGAGAGAGAGAAGAGAGACAGAGAGAGAGAGATTTGCTGGTACCGATACTGGAGCTTAATTACTCTTTGCTTCAATATATATGTTCATACCCACCCACACACACACACACACACATGCGCCGTCATTGTACAACCCTGGAGGCTGGAAAATTTATTTGCTCGTCCCGGGAAAACACCGGAGGCTGCGGAATCATCGTGCTGTGCGCGCATTGGACAGCGATTTAACAACACGAGAGCCGCAAAAGCTGCGCCATCAAAAACCCCTTCAACGAAAATGGGGTAACGGTTATTTTTATTATCCGAACAATCGTGTAGTACGCATCAGACCTTTCCGCGATTGCACCAATGGGAATTTAGCTCCGGCATGGCCCGATTTATTTTTATTCACTCCCTCCAAAGCAACGAAAACATTTCTCAATCAGTCCTATTAATTTCCTACTGTGTTTTGTCTCCGGATTCGTTCTACGATTTTTCGAAATTTCTCTCGTGTTTTTCACGTTGTTTCGCTTGTCGATAATCGTTTTTTTTTTGGTTTTTTGAAACCGTCGAGGTGATGAAAAATTCTTGGAAAATTCAAATGGCATTATAACGAGGAGAAAACATCGCGTCGGAATTTTTCTTTATCAACGTCAAGACCCTTGGGTATATTTACGTGTGCGGAGTTAACGATGATTGAGTACGAAGGAAATGATACGGGACTTTCGAGCTCGCTTTCGGGGACCACGTGTGTAAAAAACGTAACTGCGGAGGAAGACGCGAGAGTGTCGGAACTTTTTGTCCGGAATTGGAGTTTCCTTTTTCCAATGCGGTATACAAATGTGAAATTCGAAATCCGGAGGGTGTCTGGTGCAGAGAATGGGAATGGATGTGACTTTGCTGTTCATTATTCATCAGCGGTTCGGTAATACCGCCGGAGGCTGCGAAAGAGAAGAGTGGACCATATGTACAATCGGTTAAACAGCCAGGGGGCGCTGTCGGTAACGACGGGCATCTCGCGGTTACTTTTTGGTTGAGTGACGGTTCGCGAGGTTCGTAGAACTGACGCTGACGTGCGCCCCCTGCCGGACCTAAATTGTACTTTGGCTATCGGGTTCGAAGGGAAGAAAAAAATGAAATTTCGACATCAAACTGAGCGACGTTCAACGGGAAAAATCGAAGAGACTGTCCGGAAAACGCGAAGCAAACTATAGCTGGGGAAAAATTTTGAAAAAATACACAATTTTGGAACATTCGCGATTGGAGTTTTCTGAAAAATTTCATCGTCGCCATTTTCATCGTGCGTAATATCATTGTCGATGAAACAATTCCCGTAAATACCAGCAAAAACGACGAGGCACTTTACTCACAATACCGTCGTCCATTCGCGAAAACGCGTCCTCGATAACGAGCCGACCTACCTGCAAATAAATGAAAAAAAAAACCAAAAAAAACGTTAATTTTCCAATCAAACGTTTCGGACAGCATTGACTCTGCGTTCTCAAGGTTGGAATTTCGAGTGCTCACGAAGAAGTCTCGTTTCGGGAGACTTTATATGAAAAAAAAAAAAGAAAATGTTTAGACGCATCGCGACGATACATTTTCTCGTCAAAAGTCGTATTTTGCTGTGTTTGTTTAAACGTCTGTAGAGTTTAATTTCCGAGTAGTTTCATCGGTGGTTTCCGCAGAGTGTAATAATCCTCGTAACTATTCTAATTGCCACCGGAGAGAAAACACAAAGTTATTAGATGGAGTGGAGCCTCGGCATCAGAGGCCAAAGTTGTTTGAGGGAAAGGTAAATCATGACTGTAGGCAATACCGAAACTCGACGAAATAACCGAGGAAAAGTCTTCATCTCTCCTGAAGCTTCTTCTTCCATCTCTGGTATACTCTTTTCTGTATTCACCAATTCACTCTCTCTCTCTCTCTCTCTCGGTGCTCATCCGAGCGCAAACTTTAAATGAAACTTTGTCTTTAACGCGAATACTCGTTTCGTGTTATTAGTCCGTCGGGGATATCCGTAGCGCAGAGGATTAACGAGTGAAAAATATTTACTCCAATCCTAAACCGTTTTTTTCGCTGCGCTGTTTTACATCGCTCGCGAAGATTCAAGCAACTTGTTCCAGGCGCAGCATCTCACTGGCATCAATACGACGAGTGCTACCAAAATCTGACATCGAAAAATTTTGAATAAATCGTTGAAAAAAAAGTGCTAAAGATATTCAGGAAACTCGCCTCTCTCCTTTCAACGTTATAAAAGTACTACAACGCTCGGTGCATGAAAATTCTGAAGG
Organism: Heteropelma amictum; assembly: GCA_959613375.1. Lineage (NCBI taxonomy): Eukaryota > Metazoa > Arthropoda > Insecta > Hymenoptera > Ichneumonidae > Heteropelma > Heteropelma amictum. Next base: position 11,476,298 of record OY390726.1, on the reverse strand, counting down.
AAATCCTTCGAGGATCGAAAAATCGGAAAAATCCGTTTGATTTCATTCAGCGAGGAAATCAACGAGTATACCATAAAAATCATTTTTCACCCTTTTGTCCCTTCGTCGCGCGAAATTTAATTACGCGTAGAGGGCTCTCTCGCTCCATGCCCTTTCGTCGGCTCTGTACATAATACGGTATGTAATAATCCTGCACATGTATGGACTCTGACGCGTACGTACATATGTGCGGTTTCCCCATATGATATATCGCACCGACATGGATCTTTCTCGTATACCACGCGTGTAATATGACAGAGATCCCAGCAGCAGCAGCAGCAGCAGCAGCAGTCACTCGCGTGATACGGAGCAAGCCGTATCGCACAGAGGAATTGCGGCTCGGACAGAATGGACAAGCGGACAAGCTGGGGCTTTGGTGAACCCCAGCTTCAGCGTCCAGTCACTCACTCGGAGAATCTCTGAGAGCGCACGAAGGGTTAAGGGGTTAGGGGGTTCGCTGTGTGGCACACGAAGGGTTCGTCGCCTGTGCGGCCTCTGTTGTTGCCAGCAAAATCTCTTTCTTTCTCGTGAAACATACACACACACACACGTGTGTATACGTAAAGGTTTAATCGATAATAAACATGAGTATATATATATATAAATATATACCCGAAAAAAGGCACTTTGGGAAAGCTTCGAAATGTTAATGGGTCACTATGGATCCCTTTGGACCGAAGTTTTCAGATTTATCGTAACAAGTATGTTGGATGAAAAACATGATGCAAAAAAAATAAAAAAATGGAAATTTATACGTACGTTTGTGGTAAAATAAAATCGCGGGAATAAGATATTTCCGGTTAAGGGGTTAGGGGGTTCGCTGTGTGGCACACGAAGGGTTCGTCGCCTGTGCGGCCTCTGTTGTTACCAGCAAAATCTCTTTCTTTCTCGTGAAACATACACACACACACACGTGTGTATACGTAAAGGTTTAATCGATAATAAACATGAGTATATATATATATAAATATATACCCGAAAAAAGGCACTTTGGGAAAGCTTCGAAATGTTAATGGGTCACTATGGATCCCTTTGGACCGAAGTTTTCAGATTTATCGGAACAAGTATGTTGGATGAAAAATATGATGAAAAAAAAATCAAAAAATGGAAATTTAAACGTACGTTTGTGGTAAAATAAAATCGCGGGAATAAGATATTTCCGGTTAAGGGGTTAGGGGGTTCGCTGTGTGGCACACGAAGGGTTCGTCGCCTGTGCGGCCTCTGTTGTTGCCAGCAAAATCTCTTTCTTTCTCGTGAAACATACACACACACACACACATGTGTATACGTAAAGGTTTAATCGATAATAAACATGAGTATATATATATATATATACCCGAAAAAAGGCACTTTGGGAAAGCTTCGAAATGTTAATGGGTCACTATGGATCCCTTTGGACCGAAGTTTTCAGATTTATCGTAACAAGTATGTTGGATGAAAAACATGATGCAAAAAAAATCAAAAAATGGAAATTTATACGTACGTTTGTGGTAAAATAAAATCGCGGGAATAAGATATTTCCGGTTAAGGGGTTAGGGGGTTCGCTGTGTGGCACACGAAGGGTTCGTCGCCTGTGCGGCCTCTGTTGTTACCAGCAAAATCTCTTTCTTTCTCGTGAAACATACACACACACACACGTGTGTATACGTAAAGGTTTAATCGATAATAAACATGAGTATATATATATATAAATATATACCCGAAAAAAGGCACTTTGGGAAAGCTTCGAAATGTTAATGGGTCACTATGGATCCCTTTGGACCGAAGTTTTCAGATTTATCGTAACAAGTATGTTGGATGAAAAACATGATGCAAAAAAAATCAAAAAATGGAAATTTATACGTACGTTTGTGGTAAAATAAAATCGCGGGAATACGATATTTCCGGTCGATCGCGATCGAAGAATGAAAGTTTCACTCGCATCGGGTTTTTTCACGAGAGATACGGTGCATAGGCGATTTAGAAGGGAGTACGTGTGTGCTCGAGAGGTGGAAGTGTCTAAACGTGTCGCTAACCCAGAGGGAAATCACACGAGACACGCGTTGAGGGCTGCATGGGAGCTTCGCATCGAGTATAAATCTTTCACGTGTATAGAAGCAATATTAAGGATATTCCAAAGGTACAATCTCAACAAAAGCGAAACATCACGGGAATTTCAAGCATGTGCTTGATTTAATTTTTGTATCGAAAAAATTCGTTTACTCCTCAAATATCAAATATGATTTATACAAAAATATGAAATTATTGACACGATCATTGTGCAGAAAAATTCGCCATTGGAGGGAAAAAATTTCGGAAAAATTCCATACGAATTCCGAAAGGTAAATGAATTTGTTTGATACCGCAAGAAAATGAGTTTTCCCCAAATGGTTAATGGATTATCTTTTTTTCGCCAATTTCTAAATAATTATTTTTCGATGTTTTTGTTTTCTACAAACAGTGCGTTTTCGGTACTTTAAATTTAGCAGCTTGTACGAATGGCTGATGTTTCATTTCAGATTTGAATACATCGTCGGGAAAATCCGCGAAATTCGGGGTCTCTTTCGATTTTGTTGGGGATTGTACCTCCGGTATCGTCCTTAAGGGGAAACTCGAGAAAATGATACGAGACGCGCTTCTGTATTCCCACGCGATACGCGAGCTAAATAGCTTCGTTGAATGCATGCACGAAGACACGAGCACATTGTCGCGAAATCGAACGGAGGCTCCTCCAGGAGGAAGACGATATATATATAAATATTTATGCATAAATAAGATAAAAGTTTGAAAGGCTTCCAGGAGAATCGCAGTATTCGACCTTGAGGCTGGATGCACTTGGATTAATTTGGAAATCGACGGAAACTTTGAAATTCGAGTTCGAGGGTGGCAAATTCTTTTGCAGAAAAAAACCAATTTTTTCCATCAAATTTTGAAATTTATACTTTTGAACAAAGAGGGAATTTCATCCTGTGCAATGTCGAGAGTGAGGGAATTTTGCGTCATCCAGGGTATCTCGAACGCACGTACAAAAGGGGGGGGAAAAAAACGAAGACAGTCCTCGAATGTTTCGCGTGGGTGGCGCCCGGGCGAGAAGAAAAACGTCTGTTTGAGTATACGTGTGACGACAGCCACGATTAAGCACAGAGAAGAAAAAATTAAAGCCCCATCGCGAGAATGGAAGAAGGAAAGAACGAGTGTGGAAGAGGGGGGGGGGGGGGGGGGGAGAAAAAACGAGGCCAAGTCGGGAGTTTGTCGGCGGTAGAACGAGAAGTCTCTTGATAAAGCGACGAGAGGAAGGTCCAGTGGGCCTTTGTTCTTTTTTCTCTTTTCGAGTGAATAGACCTTTCAAATTCTTTTTTGTGCAGCAGTGACACTTTTTTTTTTTTTTTTTTTTTTTTTTTTTTTTTTTGAGAAAAAGGAATAAAGACAGAAAAAAACGAGAGAGAGAGAGAGAGAGAGATAATGAAACTTTTGTTGTTCGTACTGTTTTATGCAGATTTTAAATCCGAATGTATCCAGAGAGGAGAAGAAGAATTCGAAGGATTTCGAGTTTTTAATCAGAACGGTCCAGAGTAACGTCGATGCATCGACGGGCTCTCTTGCGTGCTTTGGTTCGGAAATATTTCCTGAGGGGAATCTCTCTGCAGCGCGAAATAATCATTTTTCGAATGATTTTTCGAAAATTTTGTTCATGAAATGGAGAATAAATAAACAGAACAAATAAAACTATTCTTCGGTAATAAAACGAAAAAAAAAACAGATCATTTCGAATATGGAGATTGTATCATTTTGCATGTACTCGTTCGAACTTGGAATTTTCAAAATTTTTCTAGAAACGATGAGTTTTTGTTTTTTTTTTTTCGGTTTTTTTAAACCAAATTTTGAATCGCCTCGCGTGTCGTTTATTTCGCTTTGAAGGCATTAGAATATATCTCATCAAAGGCATATACACTCGTTCGATTACCTTTGAGGCTGCAGGTCGATGCTGACGAGGTCAGGCTTCTCGCCTGATTTGTCACAGCCAGTAATAGAGGCGTAGCAGTGATCTGGAAGGTTTTCGATTTCGGCACATCCTGTTTTAGAACACTGTAGCTCTTGGCACGCCGTCGAAATAACGGCGAATCGAGAAACGAGTCGTCGTAATGAGGCATTTTCGTTTATCGCGTATGCCGCATGTTTTTCTCGTCTCTCTTGAAACTTTGATTCGACCTTTACGAATCTCTTTGGTGTTACCGCGATTGATCGATTTTATCTCCTTCCTTCGACGATTATTCAGTCTCCCTTTGATGATTGTACGAAGCTGAAGCACGTTTGTTTTTTCGGCACTGAATAATCGCGGACGTTTCACGAATGAGGTTTCGTCGACAATGAAAAATTAAAATACTTGGTGTTTTCTACCGCTGCGAACCTCGAAAACGTCGAATGGTGCGACTTTGGGGGTTGAAAAAATTCCACCCTGCGAACCGGGACGTGTTCCACTTTTATATCACGCTAAACACGGAAAACTACGGAAACTACACTGCTTTGACCTTAAGAAACGTCTTTGACCCTCGGCGTATCATCTTGTCATCGAATTGCCAAAAGTACAAATTTGAAAATTATTGAAAAATTATTTGGATGCTTCCAGGACCGAGAACTATTTACCTAGAGACGAAGGGAGATTTCCAAGATCGTTCTCCCGATACTTTGACCCCAAGGAACGCCCTTGACCATCGGCGTATAATTTTATCATCGAATTGCCAAAAGTACAAATTTGAAAATTATTGAAAAATTATTTAGATGCTTCCAGGACCGAGAACTATTTACCTAGAGACGAAGGGAGATTTCCAAGATCGTTCTCCCGATATTTTGACCCCAAGGAATGCCCTTGACCATCGGCGTATAATTTTATCATCGAATTGCCAAAAGTACAAATTTGAAAATTATTGAAAAATTATTTGGATGCTTCCAGGACCGATAACTATTTACCTAAAGACGAAGGGAGATTTCCAAGATCGTTCTCCCGATACTTTGACCCCAAGAAACGCCCTTGACCATCGGCGTATAATTTTATCATCGAATTGCCAAAAGTACAAATTTGAAAATGATTGAAAAATGATTTGGATGCTTCCAGGACCGAGAACTATTTACCTAGAGACGAAGGGAGATTTCCAAGATCGTTCTCCCCATATTTTGACCCCAAGGAAAGCCCTTGACCATCAGCGTATCAAATTTGAAAATTTCCATCCACCAAAAGTCTGTTCTCTATGAATTTTGCCAAAACTATTGTTTCCCCACACACACACTCACACACACACACCTAGGACAACTTGATAAAATCCTCATAAAAAAAGCAAAATCCTGCGCCAACCTCACACAGATGAAATCGTAACGGTAGTGCGGTAAGAAAATTCATTTTTCCGCACAGTGCGTTCCATATCGCGAACGACGAGGAGACGAAAGACGAGACCCGCTCTCGTTTCTCAAGCAGCGACGACAGCGTGCAAGACGCGAGAAAAATCAAACAATTGAAACAAAAAGAGGGCAAAACCGAAACGAGAAACACGGAAAGACGCGGCAGGCATTATGTACGGACGAGATCTTTTACCACACTGGCGAGAGGATTGTATCGCGAATATACGTATCGTCTGACACGTGAACCGCGCGGTTATCGCAACTTTATTTTTGCTCGTATCGTGACCGTGCGCGTATACACAGTCGCGGCATTGCCCGCAATTGGTTTCGAGCCAATTGTTTTTTTTTTTTTTTTTATAAACAACCGGCGCGTTCGATCTTCGGAAAAATAACTTTGGTCGATACACGATCGTCCCTGCGAGAAAAACACGTTATTTCAAGGGGTCACGCGCGTATATTTCAAAGCTCAAAAAACGCATGGTTCTCGTAGTTTTTTCAAAATCATCAAAGAAACAATTTCATCGAAACTTTGGAGCGTATATACAAGAACGACATCCACGCGCGGTATTTCACGAAACTTTAATCATAAATCATGAGAATTCAACCGTTGGGACGTCGAAAAAAAAAACCTCGATATTCTTTTCGAACCTTCGAATCAGAGTGTCAAAAAAAAAAAATCAGAGCAAACGCAACGGGAATCCCGGACGATTTTCCCGCGAAAAAGCTATCGCAGCGTCCGAAAATTCGTTTGCGCGCGCCGACGACGGTCTTCTTTTTTTTTTTTTGCCTCAACACACGGACGAGCGGAGAGAAAACATTGATGAAATTTCATCTCCTCTCATCCGCGCTGGTGTAGAATTTCCGTCGACCAATTAGCAGCGAGCGGCCGATCGTCGTCGCGGAATACACGCACTCCGCGACGGTTTCCATCTCGCAAATTCTCGTTGTAAACAGATCAACGATACACGCGTAAGCCGATCGCTCCGCGAGAATCAACCGCAAAACCGTATTTTCTAAAAATAGAAGTTCGCATCACGCGCGTTTACATCGCGTTTCGGCGCAAAATCGCTGCCATCGCTGTTCTTTGGAATTTCATATTCGACGAACAAAGTTTTGCGCGTACAACTGTCGGTGTGCGAATCAATTTTCGATTTGTCAATCGGAAAAAAAATCGCATCGCACGGCCGAGCGGCGAGAATACTCGGTTTTGCGGCGAAGCAGCCTCGCGACTCGAGATTCTCGCGGTAGAGTTTTTCGATTACGAAATACCGATGCTCGGAGACGGTATTGCGCCTACACGCAATACCGTCCGGATAGATTAGACGGCACCGATGACAGGGTGGCTAAATATATAAAGACAGGAATAAGTGTTCGATATACATATATATATATATATGTAGAATTATATATGTTATATATATGTGGAATATATATATATATACATGTGTGTGTGTGTGTGTGTGTGTGTGTGTGTGTGTGTGTGTGTGTGTGTGTGTGTGTGTGTGTGTGTGTGTGTGTGCGTGTGTGTGTACACATATGTGCACGTATATAGGACACGAGTATATAGCTATATGTACATGTATATTAAAAAACCGTGTCAGAAAAGCGAAATCGTCGAGGGCGATAAAAGAAGACGAGAAGAGCGCGGAGGAATGAGAAACATCTTTCACGCGTATACGCGGAAAAGCTGAGAGAGCCAAGGCGTATATAAAGCTGAAAAAGATGGGTATACGGGTGTCTATTTTCACGTAACGGATGTACCGTCACGAATTCTCGTCTCCTCCCCGCATTTCCGCGTCAGACTCTCTCGCGTGTGCTGTGCAACGTATATACACACACACCTTGAGAACACAAGTGGGGCATCGCGACAGTCTCGACGAAGAAAAAGATAAAGCAGCTTTCGGGGCTTTCGCTCCGAAAAGAGAGAGAGAGAGCAGATATGAAAATCACAAAAATACTACAAAAGTCCCGAAAGTGGGAAACGAGAGTCCTCCGTTGGAGGCAAATTCGGACGAAACTCACCCGCGCGCAAGCGTGTCTTGCGATAAATTTGAAAAAAAATTCGTCCGCAACATCGCGAATCGTAAAGTCGATCGAAATTTATTAATTCGCTATTTTTCTTTTTTTTTTTTTCATCAAAAGCTTTCCTCGAGCGAAATTCGTGAATTTGCCCCCAACGTTCGTGCGACGAGCCTGAATTTTCGCAGAGACGTTTTGACGAGCTGATTTCGTACATTATATACTCATATTTGCTGTGTGTATATGTATATATGTATATATATATATAGGTATTAATATATTTAATCACGTTACTCGGAGGGTGTATATGGACTTATCGGGGAAGGAAGCGAATGGTGCAGAGGGAATTAGAGATAAATTTATCGAGACGCGATGTCGACACCTCATCATCGTCGCAGGACCACATCACACGCGGTAATTGTCCCTCGCTCTATGTAGTCCCTGCAACCCTCGATTCAGAGGCGTCTGTGCACACACGCGGGGTACATGCACACCGCAAAATGGTATACACGTATGCGTGAAAGGTTTCGCGAGCACGGGGAGGCATTGGAAGTGAGGTTCCTGCTGGGTAATACGCCAACTTGTCTTTGTCGAATATGGTCTCTGCAATATTCACTATATGGCTTGCCTTTAGTACACACGATGTATGGACGACATGTACTCAAAGCTCTCTATCTCTCTCTCTCTCTCTCTCTACCTTTCTTCGTCTTTGCGGTCTTCATATCCTTCTTATAAAAAGTTGGTGGAGCCCGGAAGCTGACCCTTGATCGAAAAAATATTTCCCCCAGTTTTATCAGTCTTGCATTTTGTAAATCAATAATGAAAAGCGATGCAGAGGGGCAACTGCAACGCTTGGGATCGAAATGGGATGTGGAAATGCTGTTGCAAGTCTTCTTTCAGGTCCATGCAAAGATTGCTGGGCCTTGGGCCCGATATTTCATTGAAAACTCGGTATATCATTCGAGAAGAGCCTAAAAAACTATGGCGATTTAAATAACTACGGTTTTTTTGAGTTTTCTTACTGAAATTTCGAGTTTTCGGGAAAAACTCGATGAGTTTTGTAATCGGCGGAAAATTTGCGATGGGACAGGCTATTGAACTATCGAAAATTCGAAAAAAAAATATTTCGTCGTTTTTGGCTACTTTGCCAGAATCATGGAAAAGTCGGAATTTCAAATGATCATAACTCCCGACCTAATTGAGCTGTATAGACTTTTTGGGGGTGTTTTGAAACGCTCTCGAGTAGACTTAAAAAAGGGTGAAAGTGAAATTTCGATAGCTAAATTCCTTCACCCTCAAAATCGATGTTGAAAATCGGCGAAAAAAACGCAAAGGGGTATGTATGGGAAAATTGGCGAAAATCGATGGTCCCACTTTAAAAATCTGCCAAAAATCGAAAAATCGTGATATCCACATGAACCAAACGGCATTTTGAAGCCTCAACGATCGACAAGAGAATAAGCTTACGTTCGAGTATCTACCTCAAAGGGGAAAAAAATGGCAAGCATTTCCGTCAACCGCCTCAATCCACCCACCTCAGTCCACAACATTTTTCTACAAAAAACAAACTTTATGGCGTTGGAAAAAATTATTTACGCCCAGCAAAATATTAATCAAGCATGTTAGACTCTCGGAAACTTCTCGTAGAGAATTTTATACACTCTACCCATCCATAAAATTTTCTTCTGATAAGAAAAATTCGTGGCCAAGTCAAAAGTTACGTTGAATGGAAAACATTCGTATTCCCCAGTTATTCAAGCGAGGAAATTGAATTTCCCAATGAGCCAAGTCTGCAACAAAGCGACGCTCGATTTATCCGCATGCACGTTTTCTTTCAATGTTCCCCTTTATCCAAACTTTCCTTTCCCAAACAATTAAGAGAATTAAGAACATAAAGAATTCCTTTTTGGCAATGATTTTTCTTTCGACAATTTCGAAAATGTCCGCGTCAAAACTTTATCCAAAGCCAATGACGTCAACTCGGAATACCCGGGACGTATTCGTATTCGCTTTGATTTTCCCTTCGACGATGTTAATTATAACGACACAAACATCGGGAGTTTATGCAAATGTCTATTCCGCGTGCCTGCTCGGTTACTTTGCGACAGATATTCGTATATATGAATTATTGGAATCCGAGAGTTTGCGGGTCGAAAGTTTCCACAGAGAGGCTGAATGCGATTTTGCAAAATGACGTTTTCTCAAAGGCATATTCCCACTCGCTGTATACTCAACGATTAATAATAACGAACGTTGATGAACTTGCGACCCAGTTTTCGCAACGACTTCCTGGCCCCTGCTGCTGGCTTTACCGTGCGAAGTCGCGGTTCGTGCACATGCAACCCTCTTCCGTATAATCGCTTCTTCGTCTTGTCTCCTCTCGGCACACACATGCACACATAAACGCAATATAAACGTATAGTATATTGGCAAAGCTCATGTGCTCATGTGCTTCGATATATTTAGGAGTTCGCGCGAGGCCTCGGCGTTTAGTACCCCCACGCTACCGTTACGCGCCGCCACGCGCAACTTTCGTCAAACTTTGAAACCCGCGCTAAAGCGACTTTTGCCACCCGCATTATCGTATACCAACGATCGTACACGGAAAAAAATGGCCTGTGGATTTTACAGAAAAAAGTCTGTAAAATTTACAGAGTCCACTTTCTGTAAAATTTACAGAGAAAATATGTATTTTTTACAGATGGGATTATGTAGAAAGTACATATTATTTCTGTATATTTCACATCATTTTATGAATATTTAATGATAAATTGTGTAAAATGTGTAAAAATTTTCTATCATTATTGTTGGATAACTTTTCAAATAAGAACAAATTATTAATAAAAATTACAGATAATTATCTGTTAGTTGTGCATTTTTTAATTTTATAATCATAATGCGTCAGTTCTCGGAAATTTTATCGATAATTATTTTATACTCTTGACTTTCTTTGTTTTTGTTCATCGGGACGGCCGTCTAATCAAACGTAATTTGACACCTCCATTCCCCTCCATTCCCCAATAACTATAATAATGAAGAGGGGTAATCAGGGGAATTTACATATGCTACATAGCGTTGCTCATACGTACGAAAAAGTGGCGTCACTGTCGATTATTATGAGAACCTATTTCACTTTTCTTCATTACTTACGAATTTGATTTTCACATTAAATTTTCAGTAATAATGATAGGAGTTCATCTGTAATAATGACAGAGAACTTCTGTAATAATGACAGAGAACTTCTGTAATTTTAACAGAGTAAATTCTGTAATTATAACAGAGTGTATTCTGTAATTATTACAGAAGTGTATCTGTAATAATCACAGACTCAATATGTAAAATTTACAGATTTAGGTTTACAGATTTCAACATGTAAAAGTAACATGTACGGATTAGTAAATTTTACATAAAATGATTTACAGATAAGATTCTGCAAATTTCACAGACTTTTCTGTAAATTCCACAGGGCAGTTTTTTCCGTGTACACACACGCGTACACACACATACACACAGTCTGGAAAA